>VXBI01009830.1:53290-89193 GCA_013397375.1 Toxostoma redivivum
GGGCTCCGCGCCCCGCGGAGAGCTGCCCCGGCCCCCGAAACGGGAATCGCGGCCCTGCGTCAGCCCTTCTGCGGCTTTCACCCACTTTCTGCCGCGTCTGTTGTCTGCCGTGCATGTCGCATGATACTTTCGTGAATCGAAGTTCATGGTGTTGCTCACGGGTGCAATAACCCGGGGTAGATCACGCGTTTCCCAACGAGTTCCTCACGGAGAAAAACGCCTGAGTTGTGCCTGATCAGGGCTCAGGCTTGAGCAGGGGTCTCGCACTGACGTAAAGCACGCACACAGAGCAAGAACTCCTGTCTCTGCATTGCTTCCAGGGTAAGGGGAGCAGTAGGCTAGCAACAGTAAAAACACAAACGGCGAGATTCTCTTTTGGAAGAGCTCGGTCAAAAATCCAGATTTCTCATTTTTAAATTAAACCCCCATCTACTGGCTCATATATTCTTCCTCCCTACTTCACAGGTGGGCCAACCTGACACTTATGTTTTCTCTGGGCTATGAAGTCAGGAAGACGCCCAAGAATGAAGAACCTTCAGGCTCACCGGGCGTTCCTGCCCAGGACCTGAGCACCCTCCCAGAAACGATGGGTTTCTTCTAATCTTCTCTGAGAGCTCTATATTGCAGTGTCTGTCTTTTGCCTTTGGTCTCCTCCCTGAGAGGAGTCTATTATTTCAGTGTTGTGCCACAAAAGAGCTGTCGACAGCCAGAAATACTTCCTTTCACTCCCAAGCTGAAAAAGACTCACTTCTTGCCGCCCCTCCTGCCCTGTGCCATCCTCCAGCCTCCTCTGCCTCCATCCCACCAAACTTGCCGCATAGGCTGAGTGTCTGTCTTGAGATGAACTGGGGAACCCAAACGAGACCTGACATTTGCTGATGCTCAGCTTCAAGAGGTTCTCATTAGCCCACTTCTCTGGCTTGTCAAGGTCCCTCTAAAGACCAGCCCTCTTCTCCAGTGCATCTGACATCCTCCTCAGTCTGGGAGCATCTGCAAACTTGCTGAGAACACACTCTGTCCCATCATACAGGTCATTAGTAAAGACATTACACACTTTTGGCCACAGTGTCAGTATTTCAGAGGGACATGACTAGTGACCAGTACCATGCTAGACTTTGTATAGCTTTTCAAAACACTTGGACCCCAAGCTCTTGCCAACTTTCCAAGCATGTTTTAGGCCAATTATCCATTGCATATACTTCCCATGCTCACTTGCCAGTTTTTACTGTATGTGAGACCAAGTCTAAAATCTACAGTGCAGGCGGACAGCTTTGACCAGTGGCACATTACAATCAGCTATATGGGTATCTGAACTCACAGGACAAGAAGAAATCACTTGCCTCTTTCCTAGTACATGCACTTTAGTATCAGGCCCCTGAGTAAGTCCTTAGCAATGAAAATGAAGGAAAAAAACAATTTTAAAAAAATGTTGAAGAGAATACTGATTACTTCAATGCATCCCTAATTTGAGCAGTGCCTAACAAAGAGGTCTGATTTGCACTGAAATCTGTGATTGGAACTCAGATATTTCTAGACAGTACAGCTTCCTGATAATTTTTGGCTTTCTGAAAAGCGATGCTTTGAAAACTTCCCTTTGAATCATTTAATCTCTCCCCTAGCAAGCAGGCCATCCTAACTGACACTGGCCAATGACCTAAATTCACCTTTATGATGTGATCAGACTTCTTGATTCTAATATCCAGTTTTCTTGAAACTCACATGTCTCACCTTGTCATTTTAATAACAGAACTAATGTTTACACTTCAAAATATTTAACAACAGTAGGAAGTGATCTCTTTTAATAAGAAAATGTGGTTTTTCTTTCTTTTCACATATATCTGCATTTTAAAGATAAAATGAAAAATAATTTCTCTCCTTAATGCCAGTGTGGGTTCACTAATTCAATTCAGACCATCCATCACTAGGCTTGTGTTAACAGTTGCTATCTAAGTAATTACTATTCTGGGGAAAAGTCTCAGTGTTTATAGTTAAACATGTTCTCATACCTGCAAATTTTCAACAAAGCTCTACAGCTTGTACTTTAGCATGCGCTTAAGCATCTTCCTCACTCAAGGTTTTATTCTGGAGGAAAAAACAAAAAACAAGGCTTAAAAATTGATTTTGCAGGCATAGTTAACAAGAGCAACCAGAAAGAATGGGAAAAAACTTTCTATTTGTAGCACAATTACAAAGATACAATGACTTCAGTGCCCCTATCACATCTGTGTAGCAAGAAGAATGGATCATGTAAGTGGATCTTCCTGTGGCTTTTATGAAATCCCCACACAGCTTCATTCAGACAGCAAAACTGAAGCAAAGACTCAGTACAACTTCCAAGGCTTCAGTACATGTATAGATCATCTCTGGTTCACAGAATCACAGTACAAGCTGAGTTGGAAGGGACCCATGAGGATCACCAAGTCCAACTTCTGGCCCTGAACAGGCCTCCCCAAGAATCACACCCTGTGCCTGAGAGCATTGTCCTAACACTTCTTGAACTCTGTCAGGCTTGGTTCTGTGACCACTGACCTGGGGAGCCTGTTCTAATAGAAGAACCTTTTTCTAATACCCAATATAAACCTCTCCTGACACAACTTCACACCATTCCCTCAGGTCCTGTCACTGGATGCCAGAGAGGAGACCTCAGTGCTTGTCCCTCCTCTTCACCTCTCAAGGAACTTGTAACTGCAATGAGGTCTCCCCTCAGTCTCCTCCAGGCTGAACAGACCAAGTGACCTCAGCCACTCTTCATAAGGTTTCCCCTCAAGACCCTTCACCATCCTTTGCTCTCCTTTGGATGAGCTCTAAGATATACTGATCCTTAGAGATGCTCAGCGTCTGGAAGAACTGAACTATCACTCTATTCAGCCTCCTTCGAGCTGTAATTTTTCAATTCTCCCATTAGCAGCCCTAAAGAAGACTTAAATTCCTAAAGTCTGAATTATTTGCCTCTTTTGTTGACCACTGCCCACTGTCCTCATCAGACTTAGAAAAAGTGGGACATTAGACCATCTTCACACCTACCAAAAAAAAAAAAAAGGGGGTTTAAGTTCAACTGTATGTGGTTAATATCAGGGAGTGTTGGGATGCAAAATATCCAAGGCACAAAACTACTGGGTTTTTTTTCAGATATTTTGATGAGAGTGAAGCAGCCACATCAGTTATCAATTACAGCAAAAGGTCAATGCAGCACAAAAGCAGAAACTTCCTTAAGTTATAGGAGACCGTGTCGAGTCCCCATGAGGCAAACATGTGCCATACTTTCACTACTTTAGGTGGGAACACAAAAGTAAATATAGTTTGTGTATGGAGATAGAAGTGTATGTGTGTGTGTGTGAGCCCATGTGTGTGTGCACCCATGTATGCAAAATAGCCAAGAAAAAAAGAAGCATCCAGTTTTCCCTAGAGAAAACTGAAAATTCACACCAGCCCTCCAAGCCCTAGTGCTACAGTGATGAAGCAAGAAACACATGAATTCTGCTTTTTGAACTCTTCTCCTGCAACAGAATGACAGTAGCCAAGATGGCCATACTACAGAAAGAATATCTTATCTGGGGGAAGGCAGAAGACCTGTCTTGCACAGGAGGTCTTAGAATTACTTTTGTACGTTTTTCAGCATATTTGCTAATAGGAGATTCTAAACCAACTGTTCTGTAGAAGCACAGAAATGATGAATACTAGTCACTTGTGAACCATGTTAAGATAAACCTTTCAAAATAATCATCCTGAGATCTATTTTAACTGAAGCTTTGTGGACAAAATGTTTCCTTTGATAAGGTACCCCATAATCTTATTCCTCCACCAGTAAGGGATTCTTCTAAGTTCCAGCCTAAATACATACTCGGCACAAAAACAACTAATAAAATCTGGCTGATACCATTCTGCATTTGAAATCACACTGTTCTCTCTTCCTGCTCCACAGTGCTTATGAGCAATTCAGTGTTGTCTCAGTTCATACAGTTCATACTTAGGGAGCAAAAAAAAAGAAAGACTAGACATTTTGACCTCCTCTTCTAACAAGGAGCATTCCTCCTTTCTAACAGTTGCTCTACCAGCTTCCCTCACATTGATCCATTATTGGTCTGATGGCTTTTCAAACATGCACCATTTCAACCACAGTGACTCGTGGTCAAGACCCCTTTCTGCTTCACTGACTGGCACAGACATCCCACTCAGTTTGGTAGCTGCCACTACAGGTCTGGGGCACCAAAACCCTTGTTCCAACTCCAGTTGTTGGCACTAAATTCATCATATCAGTTCGCCAAGTAGCTGGCACTTTGTCCTTCCAGCAGTCCTGCACATGAGATAGAGACCGTGACTATGCAGTTAGATAAGAAAGGATGTAAGAGGAAGGTAGAACGGATTGTAGTAATTAGGTGTTGGTCTCAGTCAGACCATCATGGTGGCCAGTCTTATCTTACAGGCAACTAGCTCCTCCTACACCCTTTTCTGTCTGACCCTCTCCCTTCCTTGGGAGCTGCCAAGTCTCACCAGCCTCTCCAGCATCCTGCATCTTTGAGTTTGCATCCTTATCAGTCCTCCACTGTGCCTCTGAATTTATTGCTATCCCATAGATCACTGAGATTAGCCAGATTTGTTTCTTATCTTTATCACAGTTACATTTCTCTGTCATTTTTGTGTTTCTGCCTATCTTGTTCATGGGTTTCCTTTTTCCCTTAGCTGTCGGAGTCTAAGACATCCCTTTGGGAGTCCAGAGTGCTGAGACCCTGGTCAGGGGGCTCTGAGACCCTGGAATGATGCCCAAAACATCTGTGGGTTTGATTATAGCCCTTGAAACAAATTACCAGCTTTATATGAGAACCTAAAAGTCACAGTAGCTTAAGTAGTGTTATCATAAAGTGAAAATATAGATTCTAGGATTTTTGGGAATGGGAATTTTAGAACACAAGATGGAGGAAAAAGCACATGTTTGGTCTTTCTTTGTTCTTCTTCTTCATCTCCATTTTCTATTGTGGAGTTGGCACTTTTGGATTGGTTTAGAGTAGAAGTTCACTGTCTAACGTAGATGATAGTAATTGGGAAATAATTGTAAACATCATGTACGTAGTTTTTAGTATAAAAAGATAACACCGCCCTGAAGGGGCAGAGAGTGTGCCATGGCGGCCCTGCAAGACAGACCTGGCTGGGCTGGGAGAAAATATTACAGATAAGAAAATAATAAACAACCTTGAGACCGAGAAAACTAAGGAGCTCAGATTTATTCCACCTCGGGCACATGAACTGCCAGATAAGAACTTTTACACATCTCAGGGAAAACACCGAAATGGATTCCGAGACTTAGTATCCCATACGACAAGGTGATTGACCAGCCAGTCATAAGTTCTAACTCTAGACTTCTTACCCTTCCAAGATTTTGCGTCTCCTTCTTTCTTAATCTGTAACACAAACAAGACAATTTAAAATCAGGGACAAATTGAGGTATTATGGAGGGAGTTTCCATAGTCAGACAGCAGGATTAGAATGGGAGGCAACAATGGGAAAGGCATCAGCAGGTACAATTTGTTGCTGATGGAGCCTGAAAAGACTTACATTTGAAATTCTGAAATTAAAATTGTCAAAATAATTCAACATTTTTTCACATAAACCTTGTCATAATTTTGTTTTTTTTTTTTTCATTCTGGTCCAGAGCGGAAATCTACAAGTTTTTATGTTCAACAATAGCTTGAGTTTTTCAAGCAGCTGCTTTTACTTTATAACTTTATGGCTTATTACTTCATTGTTACTATATTTAATATCTATTTATTACTTTATTCCTATAACCTATTTTATTTTATTTTTTATTACTTTATTACTATATTTACCCTCTTCATTTTACACTACAACTAGGAATGGTCTAGGAAGGACATAAAAAAAGCAGAGACACATACAAAGAATAAAAAGAAAAAGAATATCCCTAGAGGACAAAAATCTAACCAAGAGTTTGTCTGAATCAACTTCTTAAGAGAAGTCCACTAAGTGTTTTCTTGTAGTCTGTATTCTTGCTTTTGAAGGATTATTTTGAGTGTACAATTGACTTCTAAATGTTCTGTGGAATTTTTTCAAAACATTAATTCCCTGCAATACACTCTAAGAAAAACACCCAACAGGCTGAGCTTCATTAGAATTTTTCCAAAGGCCCATGCCAAAATATTTGCGGAAACTTAATTGTTTCTGAGATCTCAGTTTGAAACAAGTAGAGCAGTAACAGGTATAAAATAAATTATGCATTCACAGCACAGAGCCACATTTTTTACCTTCTCCAACAGGCTGCATAGATCTGTTACAAAAACAACAAGAGTTTTGTTTGAGAGCTGTTATGTTGGGTGGTGGTTCAGTTTGTTTGATTTGGGTTGGGTTGGTTTTGGGGCTTTTGGTTGGTTGTTGACCCTGGGATTACATGCATTGGCTTTGCCAGAGGTTAAACTGGTAATGTTTATCTTTGGTAAGTGCTGGTGGCCTAATGGTGTTGTTGTTTGCCACAACACTTAGTCTGAGTTAGCTTGAGCTTTGAGAATGGCAGCACAGATGGTTGCAAGTGTGTTACCAGTAGACAGCAGATGGCACAGCTCAAATGTGCGTGGCCTTCTATCTCCCTCTGGTGGCTCAATCTCAAACCCTTAGGCGGTTCCTGCTGCCCCTCAGCTAGTGGAGAAAGCCAGTCTGTTCAGCCAAGACCACTGCATACATTCACTAACACTGAGGGTTTGACCCTGGTAGCATCTTCATCCCGGGTTCCTTGGAAAGTGCTGACACTTGAGAGTTTTGACTGCTTGGAGCTGCATGTCTCGAGTGAAGTCCCTCACAAAGCAATCAGCAGTCTCACCCACGTGTATTTCCATATCCCCTCAAAAATCACACATTGGACATAAATCCTAGAAGTGTCAAGTTCAAAAATTGACCATTTTTGGAGCTCCAATTCAAGGATTTTTGCTTGCCTTGACAAAGACACCTTATTTGCTTGGTCCATGATGCACAGGCTGTTACTCTAGCAGATTACAGAAGAAAATGCAACATCAAGAGCCATTTCTCCTAAGCATGCTGTGTTTTCCTTTCCCATAGCAAAATGAAAAAAAATTCCTTTTCAAATGTAATATTTTATGCTCTTGAAAAAGACAACATGCTAGTATTTTATTCTTTTGCAGCAGAGAAACAGGCACACATTCTGTTTTGATAGCTGCAGCAAAACAAAGGCTCATTTTTGAGGATCTAAACTTATCCCCACCTTTCTTGTACACTGATATCACTGTAAGAACATTGTGTTGTAGAAGTACAGTTTCTGAAGTATCTGCTTTGGTTTTGAAGTTTTGCAGCACCTTCGAACCATTTATCATGTTTAAAAGGGACTGATGTAGAACAGGCAAAAATGGAAACTCCTGCTCATTTCAAGTCTGAGTGTGAATATGATACCATGGTAGACCACAGTCTTCCAAAAGCATCCTTCAGGATGGCACGTATTGCAGTGGCACAAAAATAAATTTTTAATTTTTTTGTTAATTTTGCTGGAGGTGGAAATCCATAAACCTCAGTAATAAATCCATAATACAAATAATAAACACAAGAGTCTTCTCAAATTTTGATAACACTAAACGTTCTCTTCTCCCCGTGCAACTCAGTTCAGCAACAGTCTATCCTCTAGTTTATTTTCCTACAGGAGAAGGAAAAGAAAACTTAGAAGTTTCACACCTTTAACCCATACACAGGAGCTGCTCATATATTATATATTGTTAGCACTGAATTCAACTTAGAAAAAATAGATGTGTCCTTAAAAGAAACCCCAAAAGACCTCCAAACCTCCACCAAACAAACAAACAAACAAAAAATAGCCAAAAAACCCCCCTCCAACAAGCACCTTTGGAAGATGCCAAGATCATTACTTTAATTTCTCATTGAGATTCTTCAGCAAGAGGAAAATAGAAAAAAGAAACTTCTGAGAAAAAAAAAGCATTTTCTACAAGTTTCAACAAAGGCAAATTTCTAATGACTAGGCAACAATTAGAGGAGAAAAAGAAGCAAAGCTGACCTGCTGTGTGCAACTGAGGGAGCAACTGGAAAAGGTCAACCTATCATGTTTGTTTCTTTTGTTGGCTATAAAAAGAGTTAGAGGAGCCAAACCCACTATCTTTTTGCTCAAATATGGTACTTAAGTGTTTACATTTGAAGAAAATCTATCCTATTTACTTGTATTTACATGAGTTTACACAAGTTAATACTTCAAAGTTTGTTCGTGGTATGGGTTTTTTTTTTCCTAAAGCCTTTTTGGCAAGTAAACTCTATGTGGTTTCCCATACATTGAGATTTGGGTTCACTGCCTGCCAATATGAGTATTTGACTATAAAGTGGTTTTCCTCTGACTGCTTTGAAGCAGGGAAATGCACGTATGCTGCCAGCCTTTATGTTGTAATACAATTCCTCTTCCCCTGCAGAAAGCATCTAAATATAAATAAGAGTGTAAGTATCTGGAAAACAAAAAAGAAATTATTTTCAGTTACATTAAAATCCCTTGATACGAGGAAAACACAGAAGCATTCTTTTGTAAACATGAATCTGTCACATTCTTTGAAACTAAGATAACATTGGTTTGTAATGGGACTGAGAGTGCTTTATACAACAGGAGTCAAATTCACAGCTGGGCAAGGTTCTTGCATGCATCAGCAAAGACTTGCTTCAGGCCCCTAAGGACTTAAATGGAACTGAGTTAGAATGCCCACATGATTCTATGCAGAGCCTTTAATCTCATACAATGCTTGAGAAAACTGCATTGTATCCTTGAAAAAAATATATTATACGCTAGTCAAAGATCTGTGTTGTCTGAAATTTTCATGCCTGTCAGGTTCTGTTTTGGTATCCCTTGCCTATGTTCAGAGAACATGTGACTGTCATTCTTTCTGCCTCCTTAAAGGGTCAACTGAAAAATTAGTCTCAGCTAACTATATTGCTTGACCTGTACAAGCAGAATTGTTATGGAAATAGCACAATACTTTTTGCACTTTAAGTCATTTAAAAAGTGCGACTGCTTCATATTTGTACATATTCTTCTTTTCTAATTTAGAAGACAAAATGTCCTTCTCAAACAAAGAATCCATGTTTAAGGACAAAAACTAGTAAAGTGATTAGCCTACCAGGATACAAAAGTAACATTTGATCAAAACTTAACAGCATTTGTACTACATCACAAAATCACATCCTTTTATATACCTTTTGTTTTAGTAGGCTAACTAGCTAAGGGGCCAGATGCTAGCAAAACTGGCGTCTACTTAGCAATAGTTCACATGAACAGGAAATAAATCAGAATGTTGTGCTTTTCTAGCAGATCCCAATCTAGCATGATATCTGATGGTGTACTTTAAGGCCAAACACAGTCCTTCTGAAGTAAAAAAGGTACAGAGTTAAATGCATTAACTGCTTTACTGAGCCTGGAAGGGACAAAGTTGGCAGCTGCCGCAGAGAACTTTCTGGTATGTAGAGCTCTCTCTTTGTCTTAGCACTCTCTTGCTCTTTGAGACATCCTGGGCAGGCTGACACATATCAGCCTGGAACTGAGGTGAAGCACTGCCTTCTTCACATCCTCCCCTGTCTTCCCATGGTGGCTCCAGGGATTCCAGTGGAGGACAGTGGGGAACGGCAATGAACCACAGGTTCCAAGCCATATACTCCTGCAACAAGATAGCTTATGCTATTAAGAAGAGAGAAGAGCTGAGGACAGGACATAGGATGAGCAGGTGAATACTGTTGCTTTTTTATTTCTTTGTTTTTCAAATGAGGAAGTCTATTATGAAGTGGCAATTTCTAGGGAAAGCTGAGGTGAGTGGATCAGGAAACATGTATCTCCATGCTCTGAAAGAACTGTTCTTTTATAGTACATGGTGGAAAGAAAAGTACATGGTGGTGCAGGGCTGTGAAACTTCCTCGGCAAACAAGCCTGAAAAACAGCATGGTTTTGTGTGAACACAGGTCAATTTGTCCTGCCTACTGGAGATCCACACGTTGGACTTAGAGCCTTGCCTCACTGCAGATCTACCCCACAGCTATGCTGCACCAAGCAGAGATCTCCAGCAATTTAAGACTACCCATGCTGCATGCTCTGAACTAGCAGCAAGGGGTAGTTTGCCTCTTCTGTGTACTCAGTCCTGTTGGGATGGAGTTAGTTTTCTTCATAGCAGCCCAAATGATGCTGTGTTTTACATTTGTGTTGAAAATAGTTAATTACAAAATTCACAATATTTTAGCTATTGCTGGATAGTGCTTGCTTATCATCCATTTCTCACTCTGTTTTCTCCCAGGGCATAGTCCAGGATGGGGAGAGCTGGGACAGCTAACCTGAACTGACTGGAGAGATACTTCACAATACATAGCATCATGGTCTGCCAGAAAACCAGGGGAGGCAAGTTTTGTTGTAAGTAGCCACTTTTGAAGGTAGGCTGGATACCACTCTGCTGCTGGGCAGGTATGGAATTGCTTTTACATTACTTGCATTTTTTCCACAATTTTCTTCTTTACTGATTAACCTGTCTTCACTTTGACCCATAACTACATTTTCTGTTTGGTTTGGCTTCCAATTTTTTCCTCCCATCCCACTGGGAGGTTGGAGTGAGAAGTGACTGGAAGGGAGCTTAGCTGCTGCCTGGCATCAACCCACCAAACCACAAAAGCAGGCAGTATTGGCTGTAGGGTGAGTTTGCCAGCAGCAGAGTGCCTCTTGCAGAGGGAGATGTTAACAGCTGTGCCTGAGCAGTCTCTGTGGAAACAAAGCAGGAGGATGGAAGTGTCCAGCACAAAGAATTGAGCTGCTCACACCTAGGACACAAGAGGACACTTGGGGAAGAACAGAGAGCAGCAATTTCTCACCCGTTAGTAGTTCACCAAGTGTTTATCATCTAAGTGTAGGTCTGGTATAGTATGTGACGTGCCACATATATACTAAAAAGCTAGACTGTGAGCCAGCTACCTAAAGCTCTGCTGACATCTGGTGCTGAACAGAAAATGAGTTTTTCAGTGCAATAACGTTCTCCACTTTGAAACACTGTCTTATGGGACAGGAGTTGCATTTCTTCAGCCTGTCTCCCAAAACAGCAGTCTTCCACACAGCAGTCTTCCTGCTTTCTATACTCATATATAGTCTCAGTTCAGACAAAGCTTCTTTAGGAATATTTGAAATGAGTAATGAAATAGAAACTGAAATTGAAAAATTAATTAGTGGGAGCATCACATTTTTGTCAAGATTTGAATCCCTCATGGAGAATGGAGTTGAGATTTTAATCAATGGTCACCTTAATTGGAATAGATTTTTGTGTCTTAAAATACAGTTCTTGACAGAATTGATTAAAACAAAAAAATATTTAGGTGTTTCTTCAAAATCTGGTGTGGTTTAGCCTTCAGGTTTATTTTAAAAGGAGTCTAAATTTGAGTACAGAATCTTCTTTGGGTTTGAAATCCAAAATTTCTTTCAACTGACCTTAAATTATTTTTCATAAAATTTGTCTTTTTTACTGAGAAACCTACTCTTGGCAGTATTAAAAGATTTGTCCCAACTTTGTCTATTCTTAGCAAACCTTTGCTTGTACTGCAGTGTCCTGTAAAGAAAATGTTAAAAAGAACACTCTTTTCCATTATGCAAAGAGTTAGTGTAGGAAATAGCACAGTCGCACATATTAGGAATTGTTCACTATAGAATTTTTGTGGGCTTGAGCCTATTCTTCATATGTTTAAAGGCAGAGGGAGATTTTTTAATCTTTCAAGTTATCTCTTGCAAATAATTATCAGTTACACTGAATAATATAATTCATTATTTACTGGACAAACAGTCCACAGTGATCACACACAGTGATCCATCTAGTGTCTTCTTAGTAGCATCCAGTAGCAGATGCTTTGGATAAAATAAAAAAAATTCTATAGATTAATATTCCCATCAGTATCCACTCTCAAATGCCAGCTATCAAAGGTTTAGGAGCTAAGACTAACCCTAAAGCTAAAACCTATTTCTCTTTACTTAGTAGGTCTAGCAGCTCCACTAATTCAGCCTTTCGACTTTTTTACACATTTGTCTAACCTGATGACAACAACAAGGAGGTTCATAGTTTGTCTGTACATATTTATCTTTCACAAAAACAAGAGAGATTTGAGAGAAATGCTGTGTATTTTCAGAGCCATCATCTCCAATAACTAGGGTTGGGTAAGGGTTTCTAGGTAACGTTTTTTTTCAAAAATAAAGGCATAAATTATTTTAATTTTGCTACTGAGTTAATCAGAAATAATATTTATCTTTCAACTTTGATGTTCTGCCCATTTATGTAGGTCTCAACACAGCAATTGCCAGGAAGATAACTCAAAATTAATTGTAAATTAATATTAATTTTTTAACATTCCAATTTTGTGAGAGAATCTCAGACAAAACTATTTTTAAAGATGTTTTCATTTGTACTGCTCCTGTAAATTTTCAGGGGGCATGAAATTGATTAAATGTATCAGTTACTAAAAAGTATTGCTGGAATGTTTCCATGCTCCCAGAAAACTGTTGTTTTTTTCCCTTTCCAAGAAAAAAAGAGTGAGCTATCTGCTTTCAGGTCGTTGAACCCTAATGAGTTATAAAATCAGGATGTGTTACCACTCTGGATGAAATAATATGAATTGATATGAAATATTTGGAAACAAAAGCTAGCACCATTTCCATGTAGGAAACCTGTGCCACATAATACAAACATGTTAAGTAGACACGATAGATATAATCTATCTGGATTTTAAAGTGCTTGTGAGAGCTTTCTATGGAAAATCTTTCTGGAAGATGCATAGGCATAGAACAGAAAAGAGAAGTGCTGTGACAGATAAAACTAGCTAGGAAAAGCTGTGAGACTGAGCAGCTAGCCCTCAACATGGCAAAGCATATCATATATTCAGACGTGGTCTGCAACATAGAGAAGTTAATTAGGTCATGATAATTGAAGCTGAATTAACTCTGAATCATTGCTTTGAAGTGCAAATGAACCATTGGAAGATGGAAGAGAAAGTATTCTCCCCTAAAGTATATTGCTATTGCTTTAGATTAAAAAAAAAAGAGCTTCAAGACTACTTGCGAATAAACCCATTATTTGATTTATGAAGCCTAATCTTACAAATGGGTCTTTTCACCTTGTGCCCAGTTTTTATCACCACTTAGCTCAAATAGTGGAATAATCCAGGCTCCTCCCATATACTCACTGAAGTCTTATTCACAGACTACTATTGAAGAATTCCCCTCATTCCTGTATGTTCATGACTGAAAGGCTTCTACATTGCAGAACAGATGCAAAATGACCTGGTAACTTCATAATTAACTGTGGTCTCAATATGCTTGTCTTTCTGCTATGTCCCTCTGCCTGTCTGCAGCAGGGGCTCTAGTCTTCCCCAGGCACAGCTGAGTTTCCCTCTAGGACAAAAGAAATCCATACCAGCTCACAGAGAGGGTTCTGCAGCACAGCCCCACAAAGTCTAAAAGCCACTACTGAAGGCATCAAGTTATTTGAACACTTTCCTAAGTAGAAAAAATTTAGGGATATCCCTGCCTGCAATGAAGTATTTTTGCCAAAGTAGTCATTCCTTCCAAGCATTTCAAGACACTTCAAATTCCAACATAAGGGACTGCATCTGTTCACAAAGGAGGACAAAAGTGGGTTAGACAGTTGAAGAATAGAATTAAGAATAAGGGGAAGGTGTCACTGGGATTAGAGAGAAGCTCCAGTCTCTGACTGCTGGCCAGATGTACACACAGCATCTGTTCTGGATGCACCTATAAAGAAGAAAATGTCCATTTGCTGAAAGTGTTAAGAATATGGAAATTTGCTGTAATATATCTGAGGAGGTGTGATCAAAAATCCCACTCCAAACAGAAAAATATCAATTTATAAAAAAACAGATATGAAGGCAGAAGAACAGGCCCTTGATCACAGTGTTGGTTCTACTATAAAACAAGCTATATTTGAAAAGCATGTATGAGGAAATGCTAATATGATGTTAATTATTTTAGAATTGCATAAAGAGACATAAGAATTTAGCCATATCAGTTTTCTTAAAATAAAACCTACAGTAAAGGAAGAAGGCGACTTTTTTAGTAACAGAGGGGTCTATTTCCGCTAAGACATTTGCCTTCACAATTGCAAATGAGTTGTTTGTGTGGAAATAGTAGTTTAGAAGAACAATTTTGTTTTGTAATAACCCCCATGATTATGATGAGTCAGTGAAAGCCCCCATTTTCACATCTTTCTTCTGTCACTGAAAAAACAAGTTTGTTTTCATATTGCAAGAATGCTCCAGCAAGCTCCGGAATTTGCTGGTATTGTTGGCATGTATAAATAGAGCATTTTTTTATGTGCCACAGGGAATCTGCAGCTGCTTGCTGATTACAGACAGAAAGCAAATGTTTTTTTTGCTGTTGTTACAGATCCATGTGTTTGTCCTCCAAACTTCTCTGAATGAATTTCATTGGGGCCAAGCCCTCACTAGGTGCATTATGTTTGCATAAAAAGGAGAATGCCTACTTGGGGTATTTTCTGAAGTTGCTTCATGCTAATGACTGCTGTGCTTTGACGCTGAGTGAGAAACACAGGCACTTTCCACTTTGTGTATGTGGCTCATCTGGCAAACAGACCTTCAAAAACACAGCTTTGACCTACCTGGTGGAAGAATGTGTTCAGTTCCCTTGAATTAAAATTTTAAATTTAAATTTTGCAAATTCTCTCTTTATTCACATACCACATGAACTGCTAAAAAAATTACTTAGTTTTACTCCTCCAGCTTTGATTGGTAAAGGTCCAATTTTCCTTTGCATTTTGATGCTGTCCCTCCACACTACCCTCTCCTTGAGTGGTAAAAGAGGACTTAAGAATTGCATACTAAATGCCTTGCTTCAGATATGAGTCATTGTTTCATTGTTACATGAATACACCTATTCTTAGACTTAAAATAGCAAAGAGGACAAGTTGCTTGAGTCACCATGCCTTGAATTGTCTAAAACAGAAGATTAACAAGAATAAAGCAGCATATTGCATTTCAACAAGGCAAAAAGTTAATTATTTTTGCATGTCTGTAATTGATATTAGGAAGTATCTTATCAGCTGTACTTTTGCTAATCAACAGCTGATAGAAACATGTCCCAGTTATACATTTTGTCTAAAGATTATGCTGTAAAACAAAAATAAATGTATATATCCTTTACAGCATAAATTAATTCAGAGGATTATGCACTGCCAGTAAAATGCAAGCAAGATACATTACTCCAAATCCTTGTCAGAACATCAATAATATGCTCCCATGAACTTTTTAACATGATAAGAAAAAAATATAACTGTATATAAAGAATCATATAGTGGTTGAGGTTGAAAGAGATCTCTGGAGGTCGCCTGGTCCAACCTCCCTTCTCAGGCAGGACTGCCTAAAACAAGTGAACCAAGATTTTGTCCAGATGTCTTTTCAGTTTCTCCAAGCAAGAAAAGTAGACAACCAACTCATTAACCTCCTTTGCTGCAAGGGAACATGGCTAGCTTATGGTCAGCTTGGAGTCCACCAGAACCATTGCTGAAAGGATTACCTTTCTGAAAGAAGTCCATACAGCAGCGGGGAAGATGTTGGAAGATTTTTTTTTAACTTTAGCACTGTAGTGTATTATCCCTATATTCATGGTTAATGCTTAGTTTTGTACCCTATGGTGCTTAGTACAAATGGCAGAGATTACTATGGCCGTGTGTTAACTCCCTACACCTGAGACTAGCAAGTCATTTTCCGGCTAATGTTTTCTTATTTACTTGTATTAGTGATTAATATGTACTAGCTGATATCTTGGTTTTGATAACAGGGATTGTGTGTCAGAGCAAAGAATGATAAGAGAAGTACATCATGACTTGATGACATATTTGAGATAGTCCCTAGGACAAAAGATTCATCAGAAGATCTGGAACCGTATTCAAATAGTCTGTGGAAATAATTAGTGTATATGCATGTATTCAAAAGTCCAATGAATATGTATTGGTTTCAGGAATATAACCATATCTGATAGGTTTCTTAGCATGCATACTTTGAAGAAGATTCCCTATGCAGGCAGCAGTGCTAATAAATCTAACCTAACCTAACAAATTTGTTGGAGAGTTTTTTTTCCAATTTCCAGTGACAACCCCCAAATCCTTTTATGCTTTTAACGTTTTTTCTGTCTGGGTGGACCTCAGCATGTGCTAGTTCCTGGGATTCTTCCTTCCCAGGTGCAGAACTTTGTCCTTTCCTGCTTTGAACTTCATGAGGTTCCTGTCAGCCTATTTCGTCAACTTGTCAGGGACCCTCTGGTGTACCAGCTCTCCTCCCAGTTTTGTACCATCATCAAACTTGCTGAAGGCACACTCTTCACCACCATGCAGACCATAAGAAAATGGACAGGAGTGGTCCCAGACTTGACCTCTGGGATGAAGCATTAGTTACTGGCCTCCAACTAGACTCTGTGTGCCTGATCACTAACCTCCAAGCCTGCCTATTCAGTCAATTTTCAGTCTCAGACTCGATGAGGTGGGCTCATTCAGACCATAATTTATGAGCTTCTCTGTGGAGATGTTATGGGAGACAGTGTTGAAAACAACTGCTCTTCTCTTGTCTACCGAGTCAGTCAATTTGTTGTGGAAGGTTATCACGTCAGTAAGGATGACTTGGTAAATCCATGCTGACCACTCACAACCCTCTTTATATTTAAACTAGTAATTCGGCCTCCAGAATATTATTAAATCTCTGTTGATCTTTTCTGTTGTTAGTAGTACTGCAATAAGGATGAAGAAAAAGAACTATGCTCTGTATTTTCCTGTTGCAAATTGTGTGCTGAGTTGCAATTGTTAAAATCTTTTTATATTATAGCAGAAACCTGATCTAGGAAGGGCTCAAATCAAAGTATGACATGTCACTAGCACTGTCCAGTCCTTCTTATCCAATATGACATAGCAGTTACCATCACATCACATGAACTGGGACTTCAGCATGCAGTTTCAAGTGTATAAAGATCCTCTTGATCTGGCAGGATTTTTCGTATGCTCATGCTGAGCTTTTCTTGGAGTACAGGATTTTTCAGTCATATTTCTCATGTTTATTTCAAAGAAGCCTGGAAAATGAGCAGCAAAACTCCAATGGCTCCAGCAAGACAGAAGATTTTCCAACTCTTTGCCTCTGTGTGTGGAACGTGCTTTGCTGCCAGGAACAAACATGGATTTTAAGCTATCTTGGGCACAGAGCAATCCTTTGTGACCTTTTAGCTGAATTTTTAAGCTATGTATTAGTGTCTTCCTCTTTTCTCCCAAACTGACATATTACCTGAAGAAGTTCAGTGTACAAGCACGAAGTTCCTTGCCTATGCCTCAGCTGCTGCTGAGAAAAATGCCAACTGTTTTGCTCAAAAGCATCCATATGCATCTGGACTACTAAAAAGAAGAGCTTAAGCCTTGTTTGCTTTGCTTTTATTAACACAGTGCAAAATACTATTTTTTGGGGGTTCTTTCTTCCCTTGGGCACCCATGTGAGGGCAGTTTTAAACCCATACACAACCTTAAGCAGTAGAGATTCAGCACTTTTCTCTGTGAAGTTGTAAAATTGAGTAAGACTGCATGCAAGCCAGCATGCTGAAGATCCAAAATTTTATTTCTGTCTTGGCCACCATTAGAAGTTTGACCTTGAGTTTACAGATTTATTGTGTCTAGGCTTCTTGGCAACAGAATAGCTTAGCATGGTGGGCTCCATGCACCATTATAAATTCCTGCACACTTCTACATTTTGCTGAAGATTCCAGGGTCACCTTGTCTGATAGAAGTAAACACAGAACTATAAAGCTAAATACCCTATTACTGCACAGAGATGAGGTGCAAGAGTAGCAGGCATATTGTTCTCAACAGTTTTCGTAACGATAATAGACAAGGTCGTAGTCTCACACGTCTAGAAAAAACACCTCCAAAAGAGACACTCAGTGAGAGTGTTCACTGGACTTTGCTTTGTATTAGGGTGAGAAAGGATCCAGGGATACTGTAACAAAGTCTGGGACTTCCCATTTTGACTGCAGCAATTGTTTGTTTCTGATTTGCATTCTGGCTCAGACTAGCAAACTGTCTCCTGATGTCCCAGTTAGTCCTTCTCACTTGCCTCTCCTGCTCACTCATAATCAATGCAAACATGGATACATCCACAACATAAACTCAAAGCAAGTATATAGCAATGCAGACATCCGAGCATTATTATCTGAAAAAAGGGGATAATTTCTGAAAACTGCTTTCTTCCTGGGCTGAAAAGGGAGCTTAAAGCTCAGCATTACCTGCAAATGTTTACTCAGATCCCTTCTAATACCTGCATCTAGATTCTGAAAAGAAACCCCAGTCTGAGAAACCTTATCTGCATGAGTTTAAAAACTGAGAGGAATAGAATATACATTTTGGACCTCAAGAGAGGTAGAGTCCTGCCTGAGTAGGTCCTAGTGGTATGTGAAGCTGCCACACTGTTAACCCTTGCAGCTAAGTTTTCAGAGCAGAATTAGGTGAGGTCAGGACACTATGATCATGCAGTGGTAGGTAATTCTGAGACACCAGGCTGATTTAATGCACCTTTTCTTATTAAAAAGGTCATGATATTAAGACTCAGGCTTGATATTCTGTTCTGCTGGGAAGCTTTTGTTCAGCTAGTTGCTGTTCTGCTTCATCAAATTTATTTCTGCTTCTGTACAATAGATTATTGTAACTGAAAGCCACATGCTTGAAGATAGGTTTCACTCAAACCAGAAGCTCCTCTGACAGCAGTGTGACAAGACCAGCTACCGAGTTTTGTAGGCACAAGAACTCTGGAAGAAAGTGGTGGTACCTATATAGCCAGCACTGGTTTATCATCCCAAATATTTAACCCAAGTAAATCCCACACTTGTAGATTTACAGTACCCAGGCATATTTTCCCTCTTATCACTTAAAAACCACTTAAACCACTACCCCTTGCTTTATGGCTCTTGCAGTTCTCAGAAACATAAAGCTGTCCTTATGAGACTTTGCATAACCATGAAGTTTAATCATCTGAACCTGCTATGCACTGGACTTCTGTGTAGTAACAGTTCAAGGAAAAGATTATTACCAGGAAGCCAGGTCTTAATGCCTGCTTTCCAGCTTTGGCCCAAGCTTGGCATCTGTTGACTATGCCCCACACTGAATGACATAATTGTATGAACAGCCCTTAAAAGCATTGTATGTCCTGAGCTGGGAATAGAGTTTGACTTGCTGGACAACCTGCCCTAGGGTCACTGCACTCCTTTCACCATGACAAGAACCAGTGGGAGACATACTCTAGAATGTGGAGGAGGCAGTGTTCAGAGAAAATGGGAAGAATTCTCTGGAGTGAAGTAAAACAGAGAGAAAACATTATCTACCAGCACCTTAATGCAATTTTAAATAGCATTTGAAATAATACATTTTGTGCTTGTAGAAGGAATATGAGCCAAGTACCACATGCACATGGGAATGAACCCAGAACCTCTGGCCCTGAAATTATGTGTTTCAAAGGACTAATCAATGCTTCCACCTACCTCTCAGTGTATCACTGATCTTCACACACATTTGCTTCAAAAAGTAACAGATGAGGCCCATTAAAATCAGAAGAGAAGACAAGATGTTTCCATGCCTGATGGTCCTGCAGAAAGGAGGCATGGAGATCTTTCCAACTAACTTCCAGGGTCTTCATTTCTAAGAAAATCAAGTGTTACACCACTGTACTTGTGAAGCAACCATTCCAAGGAGAAAGTATGCTGTCTGCAGAAGAGGAAGGAGGTCATATGATTAATGCAGGTCTGTAAAGAGTCTGCACCAAAAGAGTACTACTCCAGCAGGCCGTGTAGGAGACGCTTGCTAATTCTCTATTCTAGCTCTTCATAAAATGCAAAATCAGCAAAGAGAACCAAAACAAATACTGTTCACAGTAAATCTGAATGAACTGTGGCCTTCATACCTCTTTGTACAAACTGAAAGATGGAAGGAAGGCTATAGGTTGACGTTCATATGAAAAAGTGGCTTGAGACACGGATTAAAATATTTCCTGTCTCTGGAGTGGGAAATACTCAGTAGGAACACAGCCACCATGCTGCCCCCTTCCAACTGGACCATTTCTCATGGTACAGCTTCGAGACTGATACCATATTCCCCTGTGCCCCATATCTACTAAGTGAATTGCCAGAGCTGGGAACAAAGTTTTTCCTTGCAGATGAGCTCATTTTATTATAGAAAGTCCCTTTCATGCATGTAAGTCTGGCTTTCTGCCAGAGAGTAGACGGTTTTCAACATCTATCTCTTCCATGTTTCTTTACATTTGAGACATGTTGGAAAATTCATTTGCCTCACAGATCTTTGTCTTCTGTCACTCACAGGAACAGTTATGCTCTTGTATCATGGTATACCTTCACCTATGTAAAGTTCTTAACAAGCTTCTGTTTGTGATGCTTTGTCTGATAGAGCAGCAGGAGGAAGATCTCTGCTGTCATACCAGAGCTCTCTGATATGTCAGAGGCCTCACACTGAGTCTTTTAATCAAAAAATTGGTTGACCACCTTCCAAAGTTCTTCCTAGCTGCTTGTTACCACTTCAAGAGATTTTTTGTAGGCCCTTTAGATATGGCAACTACTTTTCCTTCTTTGAACCTAGGAATTATCATTAATATTGTCACATTGAAATAGTTAATAATTACCCTTTTGTTTAAATTAACTCCCTTAGTAGATGCCTTAGCAAACCAGTTAACCACATTTGGACGATGCTACACTTGCAACAAGTAATTAGATTGTCTGTTCACCACAGGACCAAGAATTATCAGGAATTAGAGACAATTCAGGGTCACCACAGTGCCAGTCTCTGTCTTGAGGACAGGATACATTGCTCTGGATTACTTGGAATTTAAAATTCTAGTTACATCAAATGCATGTGACTCTCAAACATGATTAATGAGTGCAACAGGTTTAATCCCACTGCCACAGCTACACCTGCTAGCAAAGCAGTGCCCAAAAGTGTTGAATTTCCCTGCTAATAGGCAAGAAGGTAAGACAGGCTAATTTGATTTGTAAGCATGTTTAGTTCAGACTTTCAGTGATTAAGCAAGCAGTCACCTGATATAAGTGATAGCTCATCAATTTCCAACAGGGTATGCAATGCAAAGAATTGAAATTCCAACAAAGTTTGGAAGATCAGAGGTTGTTTCCAGTCTAGCCTTACCGAATTCTTGAAGTCATCAAACACTTCCAGCTTTAAAGGAATGATTTTCTCATCTATTGAAAGAATGGCCCCAACTCAATCTGAAGATCACTACAGACTTTCTGATTACCTACAGGCTTTGTTCTCTGCCAGCTCACCTCTGTCCCAGAAAGAAGGGGCTATGCAGAACCCCAAACCATGGGCTCTGGCCTTTTCCCCAGGCAATGAACAGTTGGAACTCTGTTCCAAGCAGAAGCTGAACTTCAGAATGGCAGCAAATGCATTGTTCCACTGAACACAAAGAATTCCATAGGAGGAAAAGTTGAAACCCGTTAACAGCTTATTTCTTCTCATGCAACTCACTAAGCTTATCACATCAAGTAGGTATTTTAGGCACACTCAACATTGACATAGTCCAATTTTTAAAATAGTCTTCCTTTAAGAGTATGAGGGGTGGTGAGTTTTGCTGTGGAGTACAGACAACTTGACCCTGAGCTCACCTGAAATTTTGTCCTTTTTCTACCTCAGTGCATTTTGCCCATTGCAGTCTTTCACATTGCTATCCTCAGGAATTTTCAGTGATTAATTTCTGGATGCAGGAGTCACTTTGCAAGGGCTTCTTGAAAACAAAACAAGCAAGTTTTGGAGTGGAGCAAGTGTCTATTCTACTAGAGCATTTTGATGCCTTTTTGTTTCTTTACACCGCCCCTCCACGCCTCCCCCCCAGTCATAATTTTGTTAAGTTTTCCTCCTCTCTGGAAGAATTGACCTAGCCTGTACACCAGCTGGCACTGCCTCAGCACCAGAAATAGCCTGAAACACCAGATTTAGAGCTGCTCAACACTTCCTTCTCAGAGCCTTTGAGCAGTGGATTTCACAGTCCATTTTTTGACCACTGTGTTTTAGACTCAGACCCGAGTCCCCTGTGTTTATCGAAGTTCTTGTTTGCCTTTGAACAGGAATATGACACAGAGATGCAGAGAAGAGGAAGAAAACCAGAAAGGAATAGACCCTGAAAAACAGATGGATGCTGCAATTCAGACTAGG
Source organism: Toxostoma redivivum (assembly GCA_013397375.1). Lineage (NCBI taxonomy): Eukaryota > Metazoa > Chordata > Aves > Passeriformes > Mimidae > Toxostoma > Toxostoma redivivum. Next base: position 75,529 of record VXBI01009830.1, read on the forward strand.
ACAGATAAGCAAGGTCTGACAGTGATCCGGGTGAACTGCATTGCATTTATAGCTCTAAATCACTTCATTTTCACATGACTAATGGGTTTAGATCTGCTGAGAGTATGTCAGATACTGTCAGAGCATGCCAGTGATCAAGCTTTTATTCTCCTTGGTGATATGCTTTTGTCTGAAACACTTTTCTTCATTGCATTTGAGATTCATACATCCAGGAGTGTATGCAGGTGTGATTTTGGAACCTGAGAATCTGAGCATTCACTTGAACTGTACAATTTTGGGAATCAACCACGAAAATTCAGAAGTGGCAGAATGGTTTTTAGTGACCAACATACTTCTGCTATGCACAGATGAATGGAAGAAAACATTTGCCTGGACAGCCCTGAGGAAAGGACAATTGTACCCAGTCTGTCAGTTTCAGTTTTCTCTCTCACAGTAGCATTAAGCTTCTTATATTTTAGTTTAGGTTACTTGTCACTCAGGCAAAATTTCACTTTTGACCTCAAAAGTGCCTCAGTCTTTCTAGAGAAATCACTAGAGAATGGGCTAGCTGCATCTGTCTCTGGATTTGTGGAGTACAGGCTACCTCAAACATTAAGTTCTTTCTTGGCACCAGTGAGTTATAAGACCACTTTCCAGTGCTTAATATTTTGCAAAGCATACCCTGCCCATGTAAAAAAGAGAACAGACCCAAGGCAGTCTCTGGGGATGAAGCTCAACATCTTGTAACAGTGAAGGAGGCAAGGCCCAGATCCTTATTACAAGCAGTTTAAATCTAGTTTGAAAGGTATTTACAACTCTAAGGTGCACAGAAATAATGATAAGAATGACATAAACAAGGGTTTTATATATTGGGATAGGCTTCTGTAAGCTGAAGGCTGACTGGTAAAGGAAATCTCTCAAAGGGATGAGCACTCACAGGGTGAGAGACCTCTCCATTCCGGCTCAGACTGAAACTGAATAATTATCTTTCTTATATTAGGTGATACTTGAAGTCAAATGTGAGACCATCCCAAGCAGCATTGTCTTTGCATATGTCAGTGCATACATCCATACATTAAGCCATGCTGTGTCATTCTGATGCCCAACCGCATCCTGTGAATATTTGCCATATATTGAATACAATTTTCAGTGACTTCCATGTTAGCCATTTTCAGTGCTAATAAGTAACTATCTTCACATACAAAAAAATCCATTCCAGCTCCTGTCATTATTTAATTTAAAGATGTTAATACGGTGGCAATGAACACAAAACTAAGCCCACAGTCTCCCTTTCCTGAGAGTTCTGTACATTCCTGCTCAGAAAAAGTACTTCAGGAGAGCTACTGCACTCTTTTTTTGCTTATACTCTGGTTTGTTCACTTTATTTCATTTGTTTACATAGCTCATGTTCCAATAGCATCAGCCTGACCTTCCATCTCCTCTTATGAAACAAAAAGCACACTTTCAGGTATCAGGTGCATATTTTAGGTCAGTCAGGTGCAGACTACACAGGTTTCAGACAAAGGTCAGTGGTGGCAGAAGACACAGCTTGACAGGCTGTAGGAAGCCTTGGTGGAATTGAACCTTAGCTTTGCAGTACTGAAATGCAGAACTGGCAGCATTCACTCCCCTTTGTGTTCTTGGCAAGCAGGTTTCTTTGTTAATAGAGCATCAGTAGCTTACCCCCCTCACAAAGGTGAAGAATTATTCCTGATCCACTGATATTACCTTCTGTTTTGTATGTTGAAACATAGTTGATGTTTTAAGATATTGCTTTTGTTTAGAAAAGAGTGAAAAGATTTCCAGATACCATGCACAGCCCTCCTGATGTGTTCATGGAAAGGAATCCAAATCCTGCATTACTACAACTACTCTGCTGAAAGTAAAGAAACAGAATGTCAACTTTCTCTGCAAAGCTCTAGGCTCTGAGTGGCTTAAGCTAGGTACAGCCTTAATCTTTTCCATTTCCATGGCTCAATGTAACCATCATGATTTAAGACCTAAGCAGAAAGTAGCCAGCCAATTACTTGCCCAGTGTGTAATTTACTGCAAATTCTGCCCTTTATTCAAGAAGGTTTCAGGGCAATTTGTTATTAAAGTGTCACTTCACTGCAGGTAGCTGTTCTGGGAAGACATTTACATTCTCAATCAAACTTGGAATAATAAGCCTACCTGAGTTAATAAGGGGCTATGCTTAAAGTCTCCTAAATAGCATACACTGAGTGAGGAGTATGAGAAACATTAGTTAATCCCATAATTTTACCTTCTTTCTGCTTCTCCTCTTCAAACTATTTGGACAGAAATTAATATCAAAATCATTACATCAATGCTAGCTCACACAAAAGAAACTGAACACCCCACTCAACTGATGTAAGGAGGGCTGAGCAGCCCTCATGTATCTGAAAGCTGGACTCAGATGTGACTGCTGATTTTGGGGAATACTGGAATAATTTGATCCAAACCAAAGAGGTATTTATTCAGAATGGATTCTTCATTTGTGTTGTAAGAATCAGCTTGGTAAAATACACACAACACTTGTGTAACAACATGTAATACAAGATTACTGAACTTTAACAGGTGTGAAAAATGGAAGGAAGCAGTACTTCCAGGAGTTCCAGGGAGCAAGTAGCACATCTCTGCTGCCCTCAGAACTAGTCCTTGATCTCTGATTATACAAAGCCAGATGAAACTTGACTGTGTCATTGATATATATAAGCATAAACCAAAGTAATGCAGAAACATTTCTGTGTGCCAGGAGCCCTAGCCAGATTGCTCATAGATGATGAGAAAGAGTAATTTTTTTCAGTCCAGTGGAGAACTCAAGAGAGATCTATCTTCACAAATAATTAAAGGATTATCTAACTAGGAACTGTCAGAAGCCAGAGTGTAAGCAGCCAACATGATGATTTTCCTTATTCATCTTTTAGTGCATCATTCTGTTTGTTGGACAAAATAGAAACTAGGGAATTTATTCATAAAATATTTTCATTGAAGTAAAAACATTGTCTTTCCTTGGGGAAACCAGTGCTATAGCTTTGCAGGACATCTGCTCAGCTCTGAAGCTTTTATAGACAAAAACTCTCATTAATTTAGACAAGTGGGTTTGTTTAATGTTAGCTATGCAGTATGATAAATTGCTCACTACTGCTTTGCCAGTGAATCCTGAGACAGGAAGCCTCCTTTGCCAGCACATCACAGATGTGGTTGAATTTAAACATTCCAAAAACTACGCCAAAGAAATTGTCTGGTCAGAGCAATTCATTTTCCTAACACAAAAAATGGGTGCTTTCTAAAATTTAGTGCAACACATTGCTAAAATTGTGCTTTTTTAAAAGTTGTCACTGTATGGGATCAATTCTTTAGCAATTCCACAACCAGCCAGTTTTTGCAGCTTCATATGTTATGCTAAGAGTAGATTTGCAGGAAATGTTCTGTATTTTCCTATACAGGCCATGTCCCTGCAGTCAACTGTATTTCCTGCATTAGTCCCCCTAACTCTTTACCCTCTTCTCACACAGCTGGACCCCTAATGAATGAGTCTGTTACCCCCTTGGCTTTTTGAAGAACCTACAAATGTGCCACAGAACATAGGTCAGCTCTGCTTGCTTATAAGGACTACTATCATATTATCTTTTAAAATCCTTGGGAAGAGGGACCAGCAAGGAAGTTGTTCCAGGAAAAAAGAAAAGTTCTCACTCCGTGCAGCTCTTCCAGAAACCTACAGCTAGATCACTGTAATGCATAACTCTTACTAACTACTTTCAGAAGGAAGCTGCTTTTCTGTGTTATGTATTAACTTCTGCTGTGAAGTCTCCCTTTGGCATGTCTCACTTTTCAGAAGAAAATTCCCCTTGCTCTTCATTGAACAAGTTAAATATGCCGCAACAAGGTGCCTGATTATCTAGGAAGGAATATTTCTGCATTTCATTCAGGTGTATTATCTTATTGTGACTGCACTGTACTGCATTGCTCTTGCTGCAAGACTAACATTGAAGCCCCACAGAACAGGCAACAACGCCGAAAGGAATAATAATTATTGGTCTGCCAGTACTGTGGTTCTCCAGAAAAGTCCAGGACTCTGCTCATATGGGCACACAACCTTTCCTCAGCATGTTTTCCAGTGCATTTCACCATCTTTGATACAGCCTTGCCTCTCCTGGACCTGTGGGAATCCCAGTACCTAAATGCAACCAACCCACTCAGGAGTCAGATTTAGATGGAAAAAGTCTTAGATAGTTTTGGCTGACTGAATTGGAGAAATTAATTACAGCTGTTTTCCATATAAAATCTAAGTGTTAGGATACTACACTGGTATGAACAGGCATTTTGTACACTCATTTTAAGAAGAAAACAGAGCTCAGATAGAGACACAGAACAGCCCTATATTTCCACCAGGCCTCCAGCAAGTCCCTATGATACCTGAAGCCCTAGAATCATTGGAAAAGTCATGTTTCAATAAACTACTTGGTATCTACTTTATTTAATCCATGTCATTCTATATACATCAGAGTTTTATCACAGTATGTGTCTGCATCAAGTATTCCAAAGCTGTCACATATACTTATGAAGACATAGTTTTAAATAGAAGTATAGATGTTTTCATTTTACCAGTTTGCAGGCAGTTATAGTGCTAACACATTCTCGTATTTTTCAATGAAATATCAAAATAGTTTTTACTATAACAACAATGCTATTATTGTATCAGCTGCAACAAATGTTCAAGCTGATATTTACCAAATATTCTCCTATTGTAGTCACTGAAGATGGCACTGCATACTTGAAATTATGTTTTCCAAGGGAATTATTCAAACCTATAGGACTGAAACATTGTCCAGTAGCACAAGACACTTTGACCAACACACAGAGGTGTTACTCAGTTACAGTCAATATTAAAGAAAATGCTGCTTGGAGATAAGCCCCATAAGTCCTTGCCTAAGTTTTGGTGGAACTGGAACCATAAGCTACTTTCTCTTTGGATGGAAAGGATGATATTGGATGAAGGAGAGACAAACATCCTCCCTCCTTTCAAGTTGCAGCACTCCCTGGCAACTCCCTGAAGACTGCGCTATGCCACAGGGTTGAATGTCATGGAGGTTCAGGAGAATTTCTGGTGCTGATTCTGTGATAATGGCAGAGTCAGAGGCTCCTTCTGACCAGTGCTTTGTGAGGGGCAGCTTCCTCATGTGAAGGCAAGCATTCAACTCCACGTGGGAAAGCTCCTTCCCTTCTTGATAAATGTGCACACATACTCAAATGCACGTGGTCACACGTGTGGGGATCATGTGTTCACTGCTGTTACACTGCAGTCAAAGGCCTGGGTGTCTAGGACGACTTTAGGTTAACCATCTCTTTAATACCTTCTCTTCTTCATGTTTACTCTTATGCTCTGGGTCACAAGAGTAAGTCCCCGTGCCAGCCAACCAGATGCCTTTTCATTCAGATTTCAAATTTGCCTGCTTCTTTTCTTTTACACTCAGTGCACACAATTGTATTGTGTAAATAATTTAAAACTTCCTAGCAAAACTGGGACATGTGGATATGAAGAGCTGTGATTAGACTGGTAATCTGGAAGTCTGAACAATTTCAAAAGTTCAAAGAAAAGAAGTATTGAAAATATCTTCTACTCCCGAGCTGGACAGCACTCTGAAGGAATCACTGTTGCTAATAATGACAACAGTTTTGTGGCTCTATACAGAGGAAATCAACTTCTACTAGTAAGCATTCACTATCAGTTACGGGGCTAAGTATACAGTAAAACAGTATAGTTCAGTATTCAGGCTTTGTGATATCAAATTGAGTTTCAAGAAGCAGAAGCATCTAAAATATAGTGAGAGCATTAAATTAAAAACAGATCCCCTGGGCAGTTGTGGTTTCCACTATTTAATTTTTCTAATCGTTGCTACTCCAAAGTCTCTAGGAGAATATCAGTATAGCCAGCAGTCTGTTTCATGGAAACCATTTCATAAAATTGATATGCAAAGACAACCTATTGAGAAAAAAAATTAAAAGGTAACTTATCCTCAGTTCTTCCATTATGCCCCTTAAAGCAGCCTCCAGGAAGCATTTAGAGGATAATTTTTGAAAATACCAACCCAATACCAGTAACTTTATGTTTACCCAGTACCTGACTGGTTTCCTGTGTTATTAGCTATTGACCTTCTCATCTTTCTCATTAATAAAATCACATCACTTACTTCCTAATTTAGAATATCTTAAGGTTGCCTCCAGTCACTAAGAAGTATATTTTCTACTCAAGCAGGTTTTCAGAAAAACACAGACTGCAAGAGATAATGTACGGGCTGCAAGTCGAGTGCCCAGTTTTGCTCCTAAATTTGCAATTGGTTTGCTATGATGTTTTTGACAAGTTGCACTTTCTCTTGCATGTCTATTTTCCTTTAATCACTATGTTCACTGAAATGATTCTCAAGGTGGAAAATATTTATTCCAAGGGCAGGGCATTTGAGTAAGCTTTTTCTAATTTTAGAATCATAGTTAGGTGTTCAAACCCCAGCAGAACAATGAAGTTTTCAGTTTCTCATTTTGAAATTAGGATTACAGAATTGCTCATCTAAACAAGAGGCAAAGAGCTGATCACCATCACAAGGTTAATACCAAGGTTTTCCTGCTGTTAACAGGACTATGTTGGGGTTTTCTTTGGTCTATTGGAAGGAACAGAGTCCATCCCAAATCAAGCAGTGGGAATTTTTTTACAAGACTGAGCTTGCTCAGAAACCTTTTTTCCCCCACAAAGATCAAAAGTATGGATTCAGCTTGTAAATATGGTAGCCAAAATATCTTGGCATCAGATTTTTTAAGTCAACAATCAAGGAAACACAGTGTGCATGCACTGTCAGTAACACCAGAGTTGGTTTTGCTGTTTTTATAGAAAGTATTATCAACAGAGAACCTGATGACTTTTAAGCACTCCTTCCTACAAAATAACCTTTTAATAAGCTCTTTTACAATAGATTGTTCAGCCTAATCCAGGAACTTTTCTGTTTTCCCCTGCCTTCCTTTCAACTCCCTTAGTTGTGTTACACAGGGCATGCAAAATTAAAAAAAAAAAATCTTTATATCTCTTCAACTGTGGTAGCCAGTTGTTGAGAAACTGTTAATGCTCAAGGCTAGTTCAGAAAGAAAAATTGCCCGGTGGAATTTTATGAGCTCAAGAGCTAGAGCAGAGGATTGACACCCTCTCCAGGCAGCAAGGATTCCTTGTTGGTGGTCTTTCAGTGCTCCTGTCACCGTGATTCTTAACAAATGATTACCCAAAACTTTTGTTTTGCACAAACTTTGTGCAGACCCTCCAAGCCAGTTTGTGTTCGTAAGAGAAAAAGTATTCCCAGCAAGCTAGAATAATCCTCAGGACAAACAGAGTGAAGAGCTGCTAGTGCATTTTCCTTGTAGCTTGCAATTCTCACCTTCTAACACTTTGCTGAGGAACATGGCAAATAAATCCATGGGATGTGTCATTTGTAGTGCTCCTGGCAAGAAGAAATGCAAACTACTCCTCAAAGAGGTCATTTCCTTCCTCTCCAGCTCAGACATTTTTCAATATCCCCACTACTAAATGCAAAATTAAGTTAGTTATTGTATAGACATTCGGTTTAAAGACTGCTTTCCTGGAGGTGTTAAAATCCATTAGACACTGTTAAGTACTGCAGACTGGCCTTAGGGGATTGAGAGTCAATTTATCTCCTCTCTGGCACTGAAGGAGGCAGGGTAGTGAGGACAAATGTGAGTGACAGCTTGTTTTCCTTTGCTCTCACTTAGCCAATCAGCATGTACCAGGCTTGGCAGAAAAGGGACAGCTCTGATGAAATAGTGCAGACCAGGAAAAGGCCAGATACAGAGGGACGTTTATTAGCTGCTAACCAGGTAGGGGCCCAGCTTTGTTCACTGCATCCAAGACATAACTCTGTTACACTGGATTAATACAGCACACAGTAAATCTGTGGAGGTGCAGCCCCAGAAGATGCAGGATTATGCTCCAGCTCCACCAATATGCCATGGTGACCTGAGTGACCAAGCCAGAGAAACATGCAGAGATGGATGTGTTTCATGAATGGGCAGCTTTGGACCCTCTAACAAGAAAAGTGAGGTTTGGATTCCACTATTATGGAATGGTGTATGGTGGTGTGCTTTGGCCTTCAGCTCACACAGCATCCAGTTTTTGAGGAAAAGCAGGAATAAGGGTGTCTGTAAGTAGGTCTGGCAGGAGGTCTGGTCCTCACAGGCGCATAACCAAGACACCAAGGCAGTAACTGAGACAGTTAAATGTTAACCCAATACAGCTTACAAACAAGAATATGGCAAAGCAAATAAAGTGAGTAAAGTGTAGGACACTAGCTCAGAAATTTGAACAAGTTTGGTTTACTGGTTTTCCCCCAGCCCTGACAGACTTGTGAATTCCCCAAGTTGGCACTAGGCAAAGCATCACCAGCTGGTCAAGGGAGGAGATTGTCTCACTCTGCTCTGCACTGGAGTGGCCTCACCATAAGTCCTAGGGGCAGTTTTGGGTTATACAATATAAGAAGGACATTAAGCTCTTAGAGAGCATCCAAAAGAGGGCAAAAAAGGTGGTGAAGGGCCCAAAGGGGAAGCTGTATGAAGAGAGCTGAGGTAGCTTGTTCTGTTCAGCCTGGAGGAGAGGAGACTGAGGGAGATCACATTTCAGTCTACTTTTGAGGGTAAGAGAGGGGGCAGGCACTAATCTCTTTTCTGTGACAGAATCCATGGGAATGGCCTGAAGTTTTGTCTGGGAAGGTTTAGGCTGGATATCAGGAAAAGGTTCTTCCCCAAGTGGGTGGCTGGGCACTGGAACAGGCTCCACAGGGAAGTGGTCACAGCACCAGCCTGACAGAGCTCAAGCAGCATTTGAACAATATTCTCAGGCATATGGGTGGGATTCTTGGAGATGATCCTGTGCAGAGCCAGGAGGTGGACTCTATTATCTTTGAGGGGCCTTCTAACTCAGCTTATTCTGTGATTTTGCGGGTCTGCAATCCTGATTCTCTTGTCCTCTCCTCCTGGCAGAGCAGTTGGTTTGCATTTGCAAGACAGAAAGTCTTTTTCCCACTGCAGAGTGAAACACTGTTCCTCTTAGTGGGCTAGTACTGCACAATTCTGCCTCAAGAAGGTTCTGCATTCCTTTGAGTCTACTCCTCGCTCCTGTTTGTGAGTTTGTGGCAGAAATGTTAGCATCCCAAAGCTTACAAAGAGGAGATGTGAGGCTCAGGGCCTGTAATTGCCTCAAACCAATGTATAAGCATTGTCCTCCATATCCTATTCAGAAATTTAACTCACCTTTACAACACAGATAGCACAGCACTTATGTCTCTGTAGAAAACTACAGCTTTCCTATGCATAGGTGTAATGGAAGCCCAGCTGTGCACACACACCAAACCAAGCCTGAGGTACAGGAAAGTTTTGCTGTGTCTGGCAAGTAATGCTAATAGAGGCATAGAAAATAGCAACTTTTGTAATACTCATACTTTTTTTCAAGAAAAAGAAAGTGTATGGTTGTGCAGGTCTTTTTTGAGTTCTTTTGTACATCTTGTCTTTTACTAGTTATTTGTGGTCTGCCTTGCAGCTCTTCAGTCCTTGCAAGTACAAGGACTAGTAGAGACCAGCTCTATACATAGTGACTATACCGGGTACAGAGCAGAGAAAACTGGTCATAAATGTATATAAATAGAGCTGATAGAGAAAGAGGCATTTACAGGGACAACAGATGATTCTGAGTCAAATCTCAGCCCTGATATTCAGACAGGACTGAGCCTATTTCTTCGTATGTCCATGTAGGTTTTCAAGTGAAATACCCCAGACTATTAGCACCTCGATTTTCCAGTCCTATTCAGAAAAAGACCACCACCCTATGTCTTATGCTTAGTTCCCTGGACTGCAGAAAAATAGGTTTATTCAAGTTTTAAACCTGGCTTGATACCTGATTAGCATGGGGATGTGTTTTTTGGCATACTAATAACAAGTTCATAACAGCTTTTTTTCTTTCTTAATATTGGTTAGCTCCAGCAAATCTGGTTTAGTCTTTTTAATTGCTCAAACATACCCTAAACAAACATAAAATTACTTGACTGACACACAGGATTTTCCCTCAGAAATTCTTTCCCTGGATTTCCACTCTAATCCTTGCAACTTCTTTTTTTCCAGCATGTGCCACCTCCTAGCTGCCCTGCTTGGTGAGTTCTACTTTGTAAGACCTCCAAAACTCTTCACCATTAAGGTCTGATTTTTTCCCCACAATCCTGGGACTTTTGTAGATATCTTTCTACCATTTGCTGGTGTCCTCAAGGATTAAATCACTGCTTTAATTAGAAAAATGGGGCAATGCAAGTTGTCCTTTGCCTCTGACTACACTGTCAATGTTCATGTGGGGACCTATCATGCTCTGGCATATCCACATGGATACCAGCCAAGAAGCCAAGCAGTTCTAGCTCAGTGAAGATACCAAGAAACACAAGCTGATGCCAATATTTTTAAGGTGTTGACTGAATGAATTGAACTACTTCTATTGTTACAGTGGTGTTTTGAAATTAGCAATAGCTTGCAAATGGAATCAGGAGTTCTCCCCCACACGTCTCTCATGCCCAGGTATGTACTTAAGGCACCAATGCAGGCAAGCTTTAAATAGAAAGTAGTGGCAATCAGGCTATCACCCTAAAAGTGCAGTCTCTGACATGGTCTTGTTACACCAAAAGCAAGAGGCTGGTGCATATAAAGAAATTTCATTATTCTCAATCTAGGATTTAAAGGCTTTCCAAATACAGATGCCATGCCAAGATCAGGCTCATTTCATCACCAGAGTTTGTAGAAACACACCATGAAAAGTGGCTGTTTTCTCTAGTTCCCTCACATGGAAGAGCCTAAATTTCTATCAGTGCCTGTAGACGATATTCCTTTTTTTTGTGTTCCTTACTAACTTTTAGCTGAACTATTTACCCTGGCTTTACAGAGCGTCATTAGTTCCTGAGACAGAGCAGACAAAAAGATTGCTGTTTCATGTTTCTCTTTACTTTACAGAATTGAGAAGCTTTTTGAAGGGACCCAGTGAGATATCATTTAAGTAGCCATCTCACAGGAACAGGCTTAGTACTAGACAGTAAACCAATGAGGTATAGACACTCAAGTTTCACTGGGAACAGTCAGGTCAGACTAAGTTCAAACTCCACTGATGTCAACTACCTTCACCTAGAAGCTGTGTGAATTTACACACACAGGCACACACACAGACACACAGACACACAGACACATACATAGGATTTCTTAGCAGTAGGTGCCTGTAAGATAACCTGGTGCCTTCCTACAGATCTTTTTGCAGAACAGATTGTAGACAGCCTCTGGTTGGGACTCTAAATTGCATACAGCTCAAAACTGCTTTTTTTCACTAGTTAATGTCACTGGGCTTAAATGTTTGCCACTAAATGAGCTCATTTATTCATCTATCATAGATTTCTGCATGTCAGCAGGAAATGAATGCTCAAAGACACTGACACCTCTGCTTGTAACAGTGTTCAAGTACTGCTGTGATTACTGCAAAACAGGTAATTGGCAATCATAGGACACATGGTTCAGTACTTCTATATTCAAATACTGCTAGAATAAGATCATGTTTGTCTGCTTCATTCATCATCAATAGCAGTAATATTCCTGGGGCCTTAGACAAAAAATTACGGAAAAATCTGTCAAAAGGATTAGGTAACTCCCTTATCACATCTTACCTCTTGCCAGACATCTGCACCCCTGATGTGATGGGGATCATAGGAAACCATCCTACTATCAAATGGATATAGTTCATGTCCCAGCCCTGAAGCCTCCCTCACCACAGGCACTGTGTAAGTGGCAGTCATATCTTCTGGTCATAAGCGTGAAGGGCTCTGGAAATGGGGAAATCTTGCACTGTGTCATACAGCTCACCTTTCTATTCTTGAAACAAGAAAGCTGCACTGACCTTGCAGGAGGAAGGAGGCAGCTCTGAGAGGTCTCAAGAATATTTCCATGGTGCAGATAGGCTGGGAAAGGAGAAGAGACTATGAGTAGTAATTGAGGAGCAATGGAATTAGCAATGGAATTCCAGAGAAGCATCTTGTCTACACCTGCATGGTAAACAGGCACAGGCATAAGGAAAGCTGAAGGTAAGGAAAATGACACCTTCCTTTCATCCATCTATCAAGACAATACACATTGCCAGCTTGAGCATGACAGAAGACCTGGCAGAATGGAGTGGTGGGGTTCTGTGTAGAAACAGCACTACTTTTTAAATCTATATCCAAATTACTAAAGCAGATGCTTTTCAGAGAGTAAAAACAATCACTCTGGGACACCTCTTGAGTTATCTCAATTTGGTAGGAAACTGGTTTACAAAGTCCACGTACACAAGAGTTTTGCTCTGATTCAGCTAAGTTAGCTTATGGTTCAGCTGGTCCAGTTTAAGCATGTGAACAAGGACTTGGTAGTTAGATGCAGGGAACTGTACTAACTTCACTGAGGATATTTCTGCTTTCATTACCTTTTCAAGCCAAGATACCTACTGGTCTCTGAAAGACATATCTCAGTTACTGGCTTCCTGGCTTTTAGAAGTTGTTTTTGGGAAATGGACTGACTTTTTTGTGCTATTCCCTGTCAAGAGTTGATGAATTTCTGCTCAGGGAGCAGGAAAAGTAGGTAGTCTAAGCCTACATGATAGAATTACCAAGGAAAAAATAAGAGAATTACAGTAGGTTGGTTTTTTTTTAGCATTGATTTTAGTCAAGACATTATAAATTTCCTAATTATATTAACAGAATGTGTAATTAGAGATTATGCTAAAGCTAGAGTTTAGAAGAAAAGACATGGCCTTTTTGATATACCTTCCAAAATGTTTTCAGGCTTGGGCTCAGGAATTTCCCAGTTCTACTGTGATAAGTACAAGACTTGCCAATAATTTGATTAAGCAAAGTATTAGAGTGTAGGTACAAAGTATTAATACTGCACAGGTATTGTCAGGAGATCTACCAGACATTCAACAGTGAAGGAACCGAGTTAATAGCAGTCAGGCTTTTAGATTCTGGAAAAAGTAACACAAGATGAAGTTGCACAGGAAAATGCAAGCAGACTGTATGTCCTTGGTGCATGCATACCAAAGTTACACTATGCATCCATCCATCTGTAAGAAACCCCATTGATATGCTTCAGTACACTGTTTTTGGTATTTGAAAGCTAACTTCACATCAGATGCCACAGCTGAATAGAAGCCTCCTTCCCACATGCTCTTTCAGGTTGCAAATTTGGGCCAATGGTTTTTGTGCAAGTTTTTACACAGGAATGAAGGGCAGATACTGATGGACTAAACTCATCCTTGCCAAGCAAACTGGATCACAGCTCATGCTGAGCCTTGAAAGAAAAATTAACTTTATAGGGTTACGTCATGTAAAATGCTGGATTCTTTTAAGGAAGGCTTATCTTCCTGAGCTCCATTAACCTTGGCTCTTAGGCAGAACTTTTCTTGGTAAGAAAGGCTGACCTGTGCACCAAGCATTACCAGGACTTAAAGTTGTCCTCAGTCCTTCAGGATCCTTATGCTCTGCACAAGATTGTGTCCATCCCTATAGGTACTACCCTAAGGAAAGAGGTCCACATGGAAGTTACCTGACATAACTGAAGAGGGAAAGAGGAAGGAAGGATTCCAGG
>VXBI01009831.1:0-13542 GCA_013397375.1 Toxostoma redivivum
ACACTGAGAAGCTGAACACTGAGAAGGGACCAGGATGTGAGGAAGTACAATAATGATCTTTGGCTAGTAATTCTTCTTAACAAAAGCTAGAATGCCTGGATGTTCCTGAGTTCTAGGAGGCAGAAACAAGAATAAGCACATCTTTAACTACATTTAGTGGTCTCTCCTGTTTACGGAGACGAGGTCATGGATCTTTCAGCATTATTTATTCCAATCATTTTGTATACTAGCCATGGGTGTGATTTCAGCAAGGAAATGCCATCACTGGAAATGCAAGGGGAATCATTCTGTCTGGCTCACTCTATCAGAGAGACCTTGGGGCCCCAGTACCACCACCATTTCCCCCTCCATTTTCATAATTCCATTTTATTTTTTTGGACACGTGGCTGAGATTGGTGGTACAGAAGTGACAGCTCTGACACTGTCCGGGCCCGGGTGGCTTTTGGGACTGTTTCTCCTCTCCAGCAGGGCAAGGCAACCCTGAGCAGTGATACTGAGTCCAGCCGAGCCAAAAGGAGCCCAGCAGCGTGGAAGGACGAGGCAGCGAAGCAGCAGAACCAATCTGCACACACATGCCCAGTGTGGTGTACTGACATTAGTGGCAGTGCCAAACAGAGCTCTGCAGGGAGAGAGACGCCCATTGCTATCGCCGCTGCCACCACCAGAGAGGGAGCAGGAAACTGCCACTGCAGGTGCAGAACTGCTCCAGGCAGCACCAGCAGCCCCCATCTACCATCAGAACCACTCTGTAAGCCCTCGCCATCTTGTCTTTGTTCCAGGGGCCCCATGTTACACTTCATTTTTGTTGGTTAATCCATTGCCTCTTTTGTGCAATTTTCTTTTTATTGTTGTGTACTGCTATTTTTTTTTTACTACATTGTAACTGTAACATTTTTAGCCTCTCATAGATTGTTTTTTCCATTGTCCCCTTCCATTGTCATGGGGAAGGGGAGAGGGGAGGGACTTTACAGGGACTATCTCAAGACAAGGACATATGTAGGCATTAGAAAGAAAAATCAACCCTCATGCTGCCTCTTTTGGAAGGAATAAAAGTGAAAATTTCTTAATATCCAGCCATAAATCTTTGGAGTCTTGACAGCGAAGAAACACAGGAACCTGGAAACTTTGTTGTGAGAGACTAGAGGAGATTGCTGGCTCAAAACATTCCAGGTGCTAATATGTGGGGGAAGGGAGAGATCAAGCCTTGCTCTGGTGAGGCGATGCCCTGCTCTGCACACCCAACATCCCCATGCCTGTATCCCAGCCCAGCAGTGATTGCTGATCCCTGGTACACCAGAGGCAATGCTCCATACCTGTGTATGGAGCCCCTAACCCAGCTCCTAAATGGGCAGGTGAGTGGGAGCCCTATGTGGGGGAAGGCCTCAGGAAAGCCAAAGGGTATTTAAGTCAGGATATGTGGCAATCACATGTCTTAACCCTACCTCCTCTTGGAATTTCTATCAGCTGAACACTACTGGAATGAAAAATGTTGGCTCTTTTCTGTATCTTTTCTGTCATTCTGTCTTTCTCTTTATTTTTCTAATTCTCCTCTCAGATTTTTGAATAACTTAAAATCTAAGAGGCTTGGAGTTTGTTAAGTTGAATGGGCTAAATTAATGCTTTATGTAACGTTTTATGTTGATTGAATGCCGCTCTAAATTCTTTGCCAAAGTTCTCTGATTTTCTAAAGTTGCCAGTGAAGATTTTATTGTTGTTTTGACCTATTGAGAATATCTCGTCAGTATGTCTCCTGCTTGTCTAACTCAGAGTACATGAACAAGTTTAAGTCCTTTTAAATCCTTAAGAGTCTCAGTGAGTGATGTTTTTGAGGCCTTATATTTTAATTGGCACAGCGAGCTGGGTACTCTTGAGGTGACATGGGTAGCAGTAACTGCTCATCACATAATAAAGGACAAATAAAGCTGCTATTTTCTGGCAGATGAGTAATGAAATCCCACAGAGAAATTGATCTGAACTGCTCTCTGCTGACAGACTTGCTAAAAGCTTATATATAAAGCTTGTCCAGCCCTAAAGAGAGATGGGGCTGAGAAAAACTAGCACCATCCACAGTTACTTGTGGAGACAACATGAACTTTGGTAAAAAAAATTTTGCAATCCTTGTAAAGGACAAGGCCTGGTATCCATATGCCTGTAGGTTTGACTCAGAGAGATATAAGTTGCAGAACAGCTAGAGAAGGAGCTGAATGAGTTGTAAATTGCCTCCCAGGCTGAAACAACAGCCAGCCTCAGGCCAGAGCAAGAACTGAATGCTGGGAGAAAGCTTGCCCCCAAAACCTGGGAAACCAGTTAAACACACTTGTCCAAAACCAAAAGCTTTAGAATTGTAATTCAACACTGCTGGGGAAGGCCTGGAACTAGCGTTTTCCAGACCCAAGGAAGAGATGAGCCTCCCTAACTGCAATATCAGCCCCTCAGCCCTTGGGAGGGGTTTAATGCGTCAAAGTCAAACCCTCCCCTCGCCCTGAAATCCGCACACCCCTAAAAAGTATGGAGGTGGAGCACCCTGAAGATGATGTCACCTTCCTCCACTCCCTAGAGGAGAGGTTTGACCCTGCAAAACCCAAGCCCTGCCACTGATAAAGAAGGAATTAGTTTATCAGGAGCCAGAGTCCAAGGTACGGATACCTCACTCTGCCACAGAATTTGTTGAATTACACGGGAAAATTAGCAATAATCCCAAAGAAAGTGAAATAAAGAATGCTTTGAGAATTTCTCTAGTGGGGGGAATGAAATAAATCTTTTTGAGGAGGAAGCACATAGTGAAAAGCCCTGATCTTTTGTCCGGGGGACAACCTGTTGTGTGAAAAGTTTGGATCACTTGGAGGGGAGAGAACCCCTATCTATCCCCACTCCAAAGTGTGCTAAAATTGCTGGGAGAGTGTGGGAGGAAGCTGGCCTCCAAGCAATGCATAAGAAGCTGGTGCCCCATTGACCTTCTTCTGTGTTTTTGTTATTTATTTCAAAATTTAAGGATCAAGACTGAGAAAACAAAATCTCTGCAGCACCTCCAAAAAGTGAGTTAGGAGGGGGTGGTGAATTCAAATATCCTAAGAGGCTCTCTGTAAATAGAATGGGAAATAAATGGAGTTCAGTTTCCCTGTATACTTAATGAAGCTTTGTAAACTGCGCCTGCAGGGCCTCCTTCTGGCAGCAGAGGGTATTGAGCCTTGTCTGCCACCACAGGTTGGAGGCCGAAATGCTGGAGAATCCGTAACCTTTAGAAGTAAATGCTTCTATCATCATGCAAGTTTGTTGTTTTAGTCTCACTAATAACCCTGAATGTTCAAGTATATCCTCACCAGTCAGCAGACTGAATGTATGTCCAGACCTGGAATAAAGAGCCACTTAACCAGAAGTGGAAAGGACTTTTGATCCCATGGCTATGAGATCTACAGCTATAGACTCCTAAACTATGCTATTAAAGTCAGCTCTGGAAACACAGAATTGTATTGTACAGTACAGTAAACATAACTCCACTGCAGATAAAGCTGCAATGGAACAAGAAGCTCTAAAATGAAAAATATTAGATGGTTCATCTTTCCAAAGCAATGTCCCCAGTATGGCAGCATGGCTGTTTGTTCCTGAATTAGTCAGCCATCCTAAAAGGACCTTGTACCTAATGACTGTAATAGCAAGTATGGCTTTGAGTGCCAGAGGGGTAAGAGAACAAGAAAGGAGATCCATGTCCTTTTCCCTAAGGACCACCATAACATCACACACTTAGAACAAATACCACCAGACACTTGGAAAGGAAATTTTGGTTTATGAATTTCAGTCCAAATTTGCAAAACATAATGTAACAGAATGTGTAGATACAACAACAACAACAACAACAAAGAAATGTGTTACCTAAAACTGAAAAGGTCTCAAAAGGATGATTGGATACTCTAAATTAAGTTTGCCTACATGGTGCTAAGAATCCTCATCAGTGTTGTTAAAGTACTAGATAATTTAAATAAGAAAACTTTTGCCAAATTAGTGTTATTCATGATTGTCAGTTTTTTGATACCTTCTAAATTTCTTTTTACAGACTTTTACTGTTGATTAAAGGATCATCAAAACTTTCTGCGGCAGAAAACGAAAAGAATACCACGCGGATAGTTCTTCCTTATGAAGTAGGTCCAAGAGGGACTGAGTTTTCTCCTTCCAGAGGTGTTTTATGGAAAGATGAAGTGGTGACAGGACTGAAGAATTTCTGTTCTTCACTGTGTTGCATGTTTGCATTTTTTTATCTTGCTAAGTTTTAAGACATTTATGTTCATATGTTTTATATAAGTTTGTTGCAAGCAATATTTGAAAATTTTTGTATTTTCTCTCTGGTTGCCACAGTGGGTAGAGAAGATTCCTCCTTAAATTTACCTTAGGCAAACTTTTATACCCCTTCCCATCTTCTCAGAGCAAAGCATAAAATTACTACAGCAAGGCAAGTACATGTAGTAATGGTAGATGATGTGTGGAGCATGATTGTGCAGAGGAAGGGCATGTGGAACTGTTGGTGGCCCCTGGAAGCAGGGAGAAAAGGGGCTGACAGAGGAGCAGAGGTAGTGTCTGGAAAATGCTCTCCAGCATAACTGACAAAGAAGACAAAAATGGTTAAGCTGACAAAAGATAAGAAGACAGATTTTGGGTTTGAGAACCACTGAAGGGTTACATAAAGTTAGAAAGACATTTTGTCTGAACCCAGAGCCTTAAATGAAATGATAATGATAAGGTTGGAACCTCTTGAGTTTCGTTATATCTTTGACCCCCACCCCTGAGGCAATCCAGACTACTATGACTATTAAGACATTTCAGATGACTTTACTGAGAAACACCACTCTGATGTCATTTTCTGAAATGCAGTGAAATGATGCCTCTCTGGGTGCCTGTTCCCTTCTCTGCCCCACATGGCAGCCAAAGTGAGCCCATTGCCAGCAGGAAGAGTGTGCAAATGGGGGAAATCATGAGAATAGATGGCCAGCATGGAGCACCGCTATTGTGATGCCAAAATTCTGGTGGGGAGAAAGGTTCTTGTGTCTCATTTTCAAATCCTATCCCCTTTCAAATCTTTTCACAGTCTAGTGCTCAATCAACAGTGCTTCATTTCCATGGTGGGAATTCTGAAGTTCCTTCGAAGAATCTTTGCTTGAAAGAGAACAGGTCTCACTTACAGTGCATTGCTCTGTAGGCCTTAGGAAATCACTTTGTCACCCTTACCTACCTATTGCCCAAAAGACCAAAAGCTTTGCCAGCTGTGACAGTGCCCCAGAGAGAAGGCAATTAGAGGCTAAATAATGAGAATTGTTGTGTACCTGATGGGATCAAATCAGGCACCAGGTGGGTGAAAAAAAGGGGCCTTAAGCCATCTGTCAATAGCTTAGCTATTATATTATATTCCCCTCCAATCAGGGAGGGGAAAGTGCAAAGAGAGGAAGAGAGAAACATCAAAAGAATGAGAGGACTACATACAGAAATTGAAAGTAGCAATAAGGGGGAAAAAAGATTAGTTGGATAAAATAATGAAAAATTAAGCAAGGCTTCTCCTGGTGCTGGATGAGTGCATTGGGGGATGGTGCTGGCAGCTTTGGGTGCCTATCCCAAAGCCATCACTTGTTTTCCCTAAGCCCTGACAGGTCCAGGCAGACTTTTTGACAGTGTTGTCCCACAGGGCACACAATCAATCATAAGCCTTTGATTAGCATGTTTTCAGAAAGAAGAGAGTGATGTCAAGTTCATTGAAAAAGTTTTCCCTGGGTAACACAAATGCATTTTGAATCCAGTTTGAAAACACAGTTGGCCATTGCTTGAAAAGCTCCCCAAAGAGATCTGTGGTACTTTATTGAATTCTCCTACCACTGTGCAAGGATTTCATTTTAGAAGTTTAAAGAAGCTTTTTATTTTAAATGGATTCATTAGATGTCTAAGTGCTTGCAAGCATACATTCTACTGCTATCAGGATCACCTGTCAGCTGGAAAATACATCTAAAAAATCCCTTCTGAAGGGAATGCTATACATTTTAAGGCAGTTTTGTTAGTTTGTTTGCTCATGTGGAGCCAGAAGAAATGTACAACCTCAAGACGAATTAGACTTCATTTAACCAGGGTGGGATAAAAGATCTATGTGTTAATGTAAAAATGAGTGTAACAAAGGTTGGTATCATTGGGTTTTGGAGTGTGCTTGGGTATGAGCCAGGACCCACACAGACAGTGGCCTCCAATATGCTGTGTTGGTCCAAATGCCCCATCCCAATGAGCTGGACATCCCATTGTGATGTCACACATACTGCCACCTGGCAGTGAACTGTGATGTCTCTAGGGTTGGACTGCAACCTCATATCCTGTGAGGCTTTCATTCAGGCACAGACAGAACCTGGCTCAGGCTGGCTCAGGTCTGATTTCCTGCCATGTGTGTCCACAAAATCTGGAGGATTGAGCACAGGGGCAGCAAGGGACCAAGGTTTCTCCATTTTGTTGCAGTGTGTGAAATTGTTTGGTAGTGCTAGTGATGGGGAGCAGCTTCTCAGGACTCCCTGAATTGCCATGGAGAGCAGACAGAGCCATGGGGACAGAATGGAGCTGCCCCATTTGCCACGATGAGCAAGAGGGTGTCGCTTATGTGATACCCTGTGGCCATGAATTCTGCATGGGCTGTATCCTGCGTTGGGCAGAGAAGAAACCAGAGTGCCCACTCTGCAGGAGGTTGATAGAGTCTGTCAGGTTTTCTCTGCAGGAACATAAATATCTAGAATGTGTCATCACATCCCAGGGAGAATCACCAGAGATCAGCAGCCAGGCAGAAAGATCTCTTGGTCTCCTGGATGGAAACAGTTGCCAGCGCCCTGGAGCAGTTCTTGTGCAAGGGACACTCTCCCCAGCTGAGCAAGGGACAGAGGCTGTGGGCAGCCTGCTGCCCAAGGTCTGGGCAGAACTTTTCCAAAAAGAAGAACATGTTCTTGACCCCATGATGCCTTGGCTGCGCCAGAGGCTGGAGGCAATATATGGGTCCCAGTGGTGGCTGGCAGTGAGAGCAGAGAACTGCATCCTGTACGCCCTGTGCCTCTGTGGTCCAGATGGGGAGGTAATGGTCCAGATGCTGCAGCCTCTCCTGGAGGAATATACAGAACAGCTGGTTAATGGCATTGTCAATTTCATCGTGGGCCAGTGCAGTGAGGAGGCCCAGAGGATGCTGCACCCCTCTGCTGCTGGGAAGGAGGACAACAGCCCTAAGACCAGTTCCTGCTCCATCAGCTCCACCAGCTCCCAGGGAGGGACTCCCACCTGGCATCCAACCCCTGCCAGCAGCCCTGCAGGCACTGACATGGAGGACCAGCCCAGCACATCAGAAGCTGCCCTCTGTGCTCTCCGCATCCTCCATCCATCTGTGCTGATTGGCACAGAGCAGGTGCAGCCCCAGAAAGAGCAGGGGGAGATGGTGGTGGCATGTTCCTCTGCCCGGGGCAGCAGCCCAATTCCCACTGCATCTTGTCCGGGCTGTGAACACTCACACAGGAGGCCCCAGCATCCCACAGAAAGGAGGGCCCCCAGCTGCCAGAACTCTCCATGTAGTACAGATAGGCCCACAGAGAGGGAGTGGAGCTGCCCCATCTGCCATGATGCTGGTGAGGATGCTGCTTATGCGATGCCCTGTGGCCACCAGTTCTGCCTGGGATGCATCATGCATTGGACAGACAGGAAACCAGCTTGCCCAGTCTGCAGCAGAATGATTTTGATTGTCAAATTTTCTGTGCATGAAGAAGACGACTATCTACAATGTCTTGTCACACCCACTGGAGAGTTGCCAGAGACCTGCAGCCAGGCAGGAAGAGCTCCCAGCCACTTGGAAAACCATAGCCCCCATTGCCCTGTGCCATCCCTGCCATCTTCTTCACAGGGAACACTGTCCCCAGCTGAGCAGGGGGCTATGAGGCCAGAAGCTGTGGGGGGCCTCCTGCCTGAGGTGTGGGCAGAACTTTTCCAAGGTCAAAAATATCTCCTAGACCCCATTCTGCCCTGGCTGTGTCAAAGACTTGAAGCAATATATGAGTCCCAGTGGTGGCTGGCAAAGAATGCAGAGGGACACATCCTGCAGGCCCTATGCCTCTGTGGTCTGGATGGGAAGCTGTTGTTCCAGATGCTGCAGCCTGACCTTGAGGGATATACAGCACCGCTGGTCTACGGCCTTATTAATGTCATTGTGCGTGAATGCAGCGCAGAGGCCCAGAGGCTACTGCAATCCCCCACTGCTGGGGAGAAGGACCACGACCCTGTGGCAAGCTCCACTAGCTCCTGGGAGCAAAATCCTGTCTCCCCTGCAAGCAGCCCTGAAGGCTCTGATATGGAGGACCAAGCCAGCACCTCCCAGGCTGCCTTCTGCAGAGATACTGACTGTCCCTCCTCCGTGTCCTTGCCTGCAGAACAGGTGCAGGCCCAGGAGGAGCTGAGGGAGGTAGAAGAGGCATGTTCTGCCCAGGGCAGCAAATGCAGACCCTCTTCTTCCATCCAAGGCAGGAACTTCTCACATGGGGTGTCCCGGCACACCCGGAAGAGGAGGGCCCCTGGCGCCCAGAACTCTCCCAGCCCTGCAAGAGGCCACTCCAGTAGTGGCACAATCAAGGCTCCAGCAAGTCTTTATTCAAAAGACAGGAAATAAATTGTTATTTCCCTGACACGGTCGCTGGGTGCTTCTTTCTCTCCCTTCACCTGGGGCCTGCCCTTCATCTCATGACACTCCACAGTCCAAAGATCCAAGGAGTCCCATGGCCTTGTTGGTGGTACTTCCTCTTGCAGGAAATCCTACTGCAGCCACGACAGTGGAAGAGATTCTGAATGAAAAGGGAGCAGTGCATTTACATAGGAGAATGTGCCAAATAAAGGCCGATGGTGCCTATGCACAGATGGAATGAACATGCTGCTCCGTGCACTGCCTTTCTATGTGGCCAAGGGGACAGGAAGGAACCTGTGGTCCCTTGGTCAGAGAGGTTTCTGGGCAAACAGGATGGCAGGATGGCTCCTGCCTGCCAGTCATGATAGACTATGTGACTGAAAGGATGGTCTCCCTTCCAGAGTACAGGGCACTGGGGCTTCAAGCAGCTTCTCTGAATCCAAACACCACTTTTAGGGATAATCAAAGTTCTGTGACTGATCACAGCACTCAGAACACATTGGCTCTGGCAAAAGAAAACAGTGGCCTTGATGCTGCTACACTTGCATGAAGAAATGGGCTTCAAGGAGGACACTCCTTTGCTGACCCCTTGGCTGATCCTCAAAGTCAGGAAGTGTCTGGCTGATGGAGTGATTATTCTTCCCTTCCTTACTTCCTCTCTCCCTCCTTACCTCCTTCTCTCTCCCCTCTCTCTCCCTTTCTCACTTCCTTCCTTCCTGTCTCCCTTCGTCCCTCTCTTTTCCACTTTCTCTTCCTTGTCTGTCTTCTGCCTCTCTATCTCACTGAAGAGAATAATTGATGGGACAGCACATCCCACCAAGACCAGGGTATTGGTCTTCCTAGAGTAGAAAGAAGGTTGTCCCTTGTACCTTATTCTGGAAAGACAACTATAGCTCCTTCCTGTGTCTATGGGATCAGGTTCTGTTGCTTTTTTTTTTGTGCAGCACCAATTCAACAGCTGGCCAGGAGCACCAGCTCCCAGAAACACAGCAGACATGGTAGGTGGAGAGGGACCTGGCACTGTGGGCATAGCCAGTGTCAGTGGATGGGAAGGTATTGTGGTTTAACCCAAGTTGTCAATCAAGCACCATGCAGCCACTCTCTCACTCCACTACCAGGAGCAGGGGAGAAAGAACTGGAAGAGTAAAAGTTACAAAACTCCTGAGTTCAGGTAAAAGATAAAGCAATAGCTGGACACAGAAGGAAGACAAAACAAGGAACTCATTCACTGCTTCCCATGGGCAGGCAGGTGTCCAGCCATTCCCAGACAAGCAGGACTCCATGTGTAAAATTTACTTGGGAAGACAAACATGACAACTCTGCCTGTCCTCCCAGTCCTCCTTCCTCACTCTATATGCTGAGAATGATGCCATTTTGCAGTTACTGCATCAGAATTCATCCATTCCATCTTTGCTTCCTCGTGTAGCTGAGTGCTCCTGATTGCCCAGAGCTGTTCTTCCTGTGTACTGCCATGCAATAATGAAATATTCTTCAGCAGAGGCTCCAAACCTGCCTGCCAGCTACTGAGAGCATTGTCCAAACACTTCTTGAACTCTTGACAGGCTTGGTGCCTTAACTAGTTCCCTGGGAAGCCATTCCAGACCCCAACCACCCTCTGGGTGTAGAAACTTCTCCTGAAATCCAACATAAACCTCCCCAGATACAACTTCATGCCGTCTCCTTAGTTCTGTCACTGGTCACCAGAAAGAAAACAGTGCCTGTGGAGGCCTATGGGTCTGCCATGGCCCTGCCCACAACCTTGTCCTGGAGAGATGCCCCTTGAATGGGCTGTGATTAACCTCACCCTCCTGGAAGGATGCTCCTTAGGTTGGCACATCTTTTTTTACCATGGTGAGCTATTCCCCAAAGGCTTCAGTGATCCCACCATGCCCTAGTACCCATGTTAATCCTTTATAACCCATTGGTCTTTCCCCCCTGGTACCACCCTTGCTTTCCCCCATAAAAACCCCAGTTTTTCCCAGTTCTNAGGCAGCCTACAAGTGCCTGCCCCTCCACTTCCCCTCATGAGGAAAACTGTAGGCTGCTAAGGTTTCCAGTGTATCTTCTTTTGCTTTTTCTTATTAGGAGGCCTCCATGTGTCCATCACTCTTGCTTCACAGACTGTGTCCACACTCATTCTTTTTTTCTTTTTGTCACACTTTGTCTCACTGCATGCTAGATACCCTGAAAGGATTAATTTATCTTTGTAGCAGTCACTGAATTATGATAGTTTTGTCGAGGTCGTTTTCTCTCACTGTACTTGTGAGTCCTCAATTGTGCTCTCCATAGCAAGTTTTGTATTTCCTTTACCCAGCAGATTTTTCACTTTTCATCCTGCTCTTTTCTCCAGAAGTGGCCCAGTGATCTGTTACCTTACCAGTTTCTTGATCTGCTTCTTTTGTCAGAGCAGTAGCAACTGCTGTGGTGTCCCTTCTAGCTCTACAGATCTCTCCATTCAGTACAGGATTTTATTCTGTTCAATAGATTGCTGTAAACTGTGAACAGTAGCCCGAACCCTCCTCTGCAGAAGGGCTAACAATCATTTTCAATAATCTTTCAAAAAGCAGAACCTCCCCAATATTTACTGTGCTTACTGTCTTTTCTGTAATATTGATTGCTATCTCTGCTTCTTTATCTCTTTCTGCCTTTTTCTTTACTACACAATCCTGATCTGCTTATTCTCTGGATGTAGTGCTTTTATGACTCAAGGAGCCAGAGAACACAGAATTACAGCATGGCTGAGGTTAGAAGGAATTTGGCATTGGTGAAAGAGCATTAGGTCAGGGAATACTTCAGCAAACTGGGAATAATTAAGCCCATGTGCCCTGATGGGATGCACCCATCAAATGCTGAGCGTTGAGGGAGTTGGCAGATGTAACTGAGGCTCCTCTCAGCATCCTGTGAATAATCACAGCAACTGTGGGCACTGCCCAAAAATTGGAGAAAGCAAATGTCACTCCTATCTTCAAGAAGGGTAAGAGCCCTCTCCTGTCTTTTCCTGTTACTTTGGATGTTGTAAACTGTTCCTTGCAGAATAGAGAACAGTTATGTTCACACAATGTGATGCAATGTGATGTGATTCGCATGGTTTTTCAGGTGATGCAATAAACAATTTCCCATTTTCTTCTATGACAGATAAAGGCATGTGACATTTTGACCAGTTCTACTATAAAGGTATTCTGCTCCCTGTTGAAACTCAGTAAAGAGAGCTGTGCAAAACATTTTGATGTATTAGTCTGAAGCATGAATATATTTTTTGATAATGAATATGTAGAAGGGTTATGTCTGCAATGTAAATCTCAAAATTAGTTAGCCCAAATCCAATATTAGATATCTGTTATGTAAATATTGATATGACTTAATGCAATGCCCTGTATTCTTCATTGTTTTTTATCACTGATTTTACATACCATAGCTATTATGATGTAACATTTATTTAGGGGAGATATTTTCACTATTATGTTCTGTATACTTACCTAGGTTGTTACCTCCACACTTGAAGCATTTATGAAATAGCCCGTTGACTTTGTGTATGACACTTCTGAAATTATTCATTTCGCTTTGAAGTGGCTACAGCTGCCTGTAAACTGAAGAGCTGGGATTATATTTGGGATATATTAGCTGCGTTTTAGAGGGGAGAGAGTTGTGTTTCTAGGTTTAACTTGTAAACATAAAAATAAATTTATTCTGGTGGTAACATTCTAGTTTGTATAGTTTTGTGTGCATTAGTAAAACATGACAAATACCTCCCATTAAAAACATTTTGGCATTTTGGAGTTCATGACATTACATGGGTAAATGGATGGACATATCCAAGAGAAGTTCACTAGCTTACTTGAAGAGCTCATATACACTCTAGAAAAACAAAATAGTCCTAAGGCAAACTTAGATTTTAAATAAACTATTTTGAACTATAAAAACCTGAGTTACAAAGAGAACTTCAGAAAAACAAAGGTAACAGTTTTACAACTTCTACACATGATGTCAGAATTAGATACTCAAATCATATTGCACTGAACACTGTTGTCTTGCATTTTATTTAATGGAGACTAATGAGACAGGATGATCAATTCAAATAAAAACTGCTCAGTTGTTCAGGTGTTTCACTTAGACAACAGATTTGTACTCAGTGATATTTTGTAAGTTTTGGGGAGACCTCACCTTGATGCTGATCTCCTGAGCACTATCAGAATATAGTATTATATTTCTTTTTACACAGGTAATTTTTGTTCTGCATTTCTGTATGTGTAGCACAAGCAATATAGTCACTTTGGCAGTATTATTGGATATAATGGATCCATGATAATCACGAGAAAAGAAGCAGATAAATATGTAAAGTTTAAGTTCCCTTAGTTCAAGAAAGAGCTTTCACATGCCACTAAATCCAACTGTGGGCTTAAAAATTGAGTATTAAGTTAAAGAAGGGGTTTATTCCTTGTAGTTCATATCATTGTAAGAAAGGTTCTTAGAAAAATAACTTAAATGAAAGATTTTCTTTGCCTTCTTATATTTCAGTGAGAACATTATACAGGTCATGCAAATAGATGAGAAATTAGTAATTGAGGAGTATGCAACTGAAAGATTATTTATGTATGTTTGCATTTCTGATTTATTTATAAAGAAGAAATTTAAAAGAAAGGCAAGCTGTACACTCATCAGAGTTAGAATGAGTAAATAAGAATGCCAGGTTCTCTTTAGGATCAGTTATTAATTATTTAAAAAAAAATCCACACTCTGTATTTGGCTTAAGGCACAAAAATGGAATGGAGCTTGCTAGTTTGGGTGACAGGATTGCCTTCCTAATTAAAAAAAATTTCTTTTACTGCTTCTATTCATTAAATCTTTTCTGTTCTTTATACTTCCTTCCCCCCCTCACCCCC
>VXBI01009831.1:20289-53860 GCA_013397375.1 Toxostoma redivivum
CCCCCCCCCTGCCGGCGCCCCGCGTTTGGGAAAAAGCCCCCGCCGCTCCTGGCCGGGGCCATCCCGCCCATCCCGGCCGGAAGCTCCCGCCTTCCCGGGCGAAGGCCGTGGGGCCGCCGCAGGTGAGGCCGCCGGGGCGCTGCAGGTGTTGGGCGGCTGCTCCTGAGCCAGTGGGCGCTCTCCGCCCGACTCGTCCTTCTCCGGCGCCGGCTGCCCTTGGGACCACGCGGCAGTTCCCTCCCGTCGGGTGAGCCGAGGGGGCCGGGGAGCGCCCGGGGCCGGGCTGAGNGAGACGCCACCTCGGCTCCAGCTGGGATAGCACGGCCTCCGACATCAGGTACATCTCGGACGGGATCGAATGCTCGCCGCCTGCCTCTCCCGCCCCGCTGCAGCCCGGGACCAGGGCGGTGCCTGGCTCGTACACGGACCCATTCGGGGGGTCGGGCGGGAGCTACAACTCTCGGAAGGAGGCCGAGGCCATGCTGCCCTCCGGAGACCCCCTGGGCTCGCTGGAGCGGCGCGCCGGCACAGGACAGACGTACAGCGAGCGGGTGGAGGAGTACCACCAGCGGTACGCCTACATGAAGTCCTGGGCAGGTCTGCTCAGGATCCTCGGCGTGGCCGAGCTGCTGCTGGGCGCCGCCGTCTTCGCCTGTGTCACCGCCTACGTGCACAAGGATAACGAGTGGTACAACATGTTCGGGTACTCGCAGCCCTACGGATACGGGGCGGGCAGCGCCTATGGGGGGTACTCCTACAGCGGGCCAAAAACGCCGTTCATCCTGGTGGTGGCGGGAATGGCGTGGATCGTCACCATAGTGCTGCTTGTGCTGGGCATGTCCATGTACTACCGAACTATCCTCCTCGATTCCAACTGGTGGCCTCTGACCGAGTTTGGGATCAATGTGGCCTTGTTCTTCCTGTACATGTCGGCTGCCATAGTGTACGTAAACGATACCAACCGAGGTGGGCTCTGCTATTACCAGCTGTTCAAGACACCGATAAATGCGGCTTTTTGCCGTGTGGAGGGTGGTCAGACTGCAGCAATCATCTTCTTGTTTGTCACGGTGATCATGTATCTAATTAGTGCGGTGGTTTCCCTAAAGTTGTGGAGGCACGAAGGGGCGAGGAGGCACAGGGAATTAATGGAACAGGAGGTAAGGTCATTAGTTACCGTTTTCTATCTACTGGGTACGTCGTGATGGGGAGGGAGCAGCTGTAAGATCTTACCATGGTGTAGGAGTCGAATCAAATGTCTTCTCTACAGCAGAACTATAGCCCTGAGGTTGAGTTTTAACCAGTCTTACAGTATTAGAAACTGCCAAATGAAAAGCTTTTTTAAGGTGTCAAAGTCTTGGACACTTTTTGTTTGTTTGTTTGTTTATAATTCACCTTGGGTAAGGACCTGGCTCTGTTCTCTTTGTAATACTGGGCTCTCTTCTTGAGTCAGCTGATTAATTACTTCCTAGAGTGTATTTTCCAAACAAAGGAGGAAACAATGTTCATCTGTTCAGCAGGGTTAGGTGGCTTAAAGACACCTAGCATTTATTTGAAAACTGTGCATTCAGCACATCAAGTGCTAGTGTGAATAAACCTAAGAATGTGGAATACTTATTTTTACTTTGCAAGCAAAACTCCAAGCAACTCCTTTATGCCTTTTCAGCTTTTCTCACAATAGTTATCAGAAAATATTAGTAGTAACAGCCTTGGCTAAATTTCGATGTCTCAAATTTCAGTCAGCCACATCTTTTTCATGTCAAATATTTTGCCTGACCACTGGCCTTGCCCATACTAGAAGCATTCAGTATTTGCCTGGTTAATAATAAACCATAACAGCAGAGATTTAACACTCTTACCTAAGTAAGTTCAAAGTAATTCGTGTAAAACTCCCTTCACTTGAAAATGTCACAAAAAAAACCTTTTAAAATTACTAAGACTTAATACAGAATGAAATTTAATGCATGTGAAACGTACATAAACCTAACTTAAGAAGGGGTCAGCCTTTAAGTGATTTTAGAAGGAGAGAGTTTAAAGTTGCATTTCCTCTGCTCTGTGACTGCAGTCTGATTTGCAACATTTTCATTTAACACTGGCTTCCAGTTCACCACCTTGTATAAAATTGAGACTTTTCCTTTGAAAACTAATTATAATTCTTCAAGTAAAGTTTTTTAACCAACTGATAGTATGTCTTCCAAGAATGAAGTGATTGCCAGAGTTACACACAAGGTGTTCATTGTTCCCCGTTACTATCCAAGTTCTTTTAGTCCAGTTACTAAACATTTCTAAAGGAAATACTTTAATAATAGAGGTTAGACTCTGGAGAGTGCTGTGCAAAACAGCTGCAGGTTGAGCTACCAGTTAGTGCACTGTTGTGTGTTCTAGGCAATGAATTAGGCTCAGAGTGTTAGTGTGTTAACTAACTGTGGGCTGGAATGTGAAATAATAACAAAGGAGCTTGACAAGTGGATTGAGTATTTCCTGCAAGCTGTTCCTTACAGCTGTACTCTGGGAAATCCTGTTGTTTTGGGGTTTGGGTGGTTGTTTTCCTTAAACAAAAAGTCTTTAAATTAGTGGATCTGAAAATATTCCTTATGCTAAATTTCATCATACCTAAATAGAAATGTAATTTTCTGCACAGTATGATTTTGAAAATGTTTAAATTTTAGGAGTCTGTGCTTATGCATACTATTTTTGCTGAAAATAAAACTTAGTTCTTTCCTTTTTTTTCTAGATGAAAACACAATCCTCTTTTCCAGAAAAGAAGGTAGGAAATAGGAATTTATTTTTCTACTTACTGAAATTATAAATGGTTATTCTTTCACTTGTGGCTATTTTTAGTTTATTTATTTGTTTGCTTATTTGACCCCAAAGTGATTAGGTTTAACTTTTAAGTTAGTTTGGACAGCAGTCTTCTGCCTAGAAGATTCAAAAGGAGTTTGTAAAGAACTTACTTCTACTTAGGTTAGGTTATAAAATCTATGAAATTGTAAAATAGCAGATACTATGGCTGCCTCTCCGTGTGCTCTTAGCCTTTTCTATGAGGTGACAAGTTCTGTAGCATTTATCACAGAGTTTGGCAGACATGACTAAAACAACAGGTTATCTGATGCCTGATAGGTTTGAGACTCTTCCTGGCTGTGTGCTTAATTTGCAGGAGAGCCAGTGGAAGTACAGTGTAGGTGCCCTGTGAGTTGAGCTTCTTCCTTGGTCTCGGAGACTGATCCTAAGACCCCCCTTCCAGTTATAAAGCATCAGCAATGTTAGTGTTTCGGCCACACAAAGTGTCATTGCATACACTGCAAAGATTGCATAGGGTTTCCAAAGAAATTATGATGTATTTATTCCAGTCTTAAATGTCTCCTGTTAGACACTGTGAATTTTCTTCCACTCTTTTCTCTATTGATTCAGTACGGGATCAGGATCCTTTTGTTTGTGTTTTAATGAGATTCCACGTGTTTTTATTTTTGGATCAAGGGATGAATTGTGCAATAGGAAACAAGAAGAAAAAGGAACTCTAAAGAACTGAATGATTCCAGTTTATTCATAAATTAAATGAATACAGAAGGAAACTTCCTTACATTGTTTTTTTAAGACATGCAAACAAATCTTTCCAAACCTCCAGAAGTATTAATCTGTACTGTTTTTAGAGCCAACTGAAGAAAAATATTGTGTGAGAAGCATTACTGTAACTCATTAAACTAATTTTCTAATTACAATATGAGTTGTAAGAAATATCTGTGGTTTGCTTCTACTGCTGCTCAATACATATATCTCCATCTTAAAGTTGCGTATTTTGTGATAGTTATGTAAAACTGATTTAATTAAATACAAATTCTTTCTCTTTTAAAACAGTATGAAGGTGATGACAGACCAAGGGAAGAAGTCAGTTACAGGCAGCTCAAATCACTGGAAAGAAAACCAGAGCTACTTAATGGTCATATACCTGCAGGCCACATTCCTAAACCTATAGTGATGCCAGACTACTTGGCGTAAGTGACTTGATTTTGATGGACCGACTTAGTGGAGGATACTTGAATAATGTTTTTCACTCTGCATTTCTCCTATATACAGTTGTGGTTTCTCTCCCATGCACGTGCTATGGGAACTCATAATTGTGTAGCTAAAATGTAGAGAGGATGGGGCTGGTATCAGTGGCATAAGACCAGCAACTATAAAAAGGAGTCTTAATTAAAAAACAAATCACATAAACCTCAAATGTTGAAGCACAATGTCATAATCTAGCAAGTACATTAACTGCTGTAGGAATAGAAGACCACTATGTAGATACTAGAGGAAAAAACTGAAATACATGGGAAATTGCCTTTTTATGGCCTGAAATTTGACCACTCTTACACTTTCTAAGTGCTGAATTTGTAATGTGCTCCCTTTTAAAGGGTAAGGCTTTCCAAGTCTGATATAATAAATTAGTTTTTATACTATTTGCTATGGGCACAAGTAGAAATAAGCAAGGTTTCACCTGAATATTAGGAAAATATTTTTCTCTGTGGGGGTTTGCACAGGTTTCCCAGAGAGACTGAGTCTCCATGCTTGGAGATATCCAAAGCTGTCTGGACACAATCCTGGTTTAAGTGTTCCTGATTGTGCAGGAGGTTAGATCAGATAACCTCCAGATGTCTCTTACAACATCAACTATACTGTGATTCTCTGATTTCAATGCTTTACAGACATTCAAATTTCAGAAGGTTATGAGATTAGCAGAAATACAGAAATACACTGTCAAGGTGAAGAGTGTAAGTGTTGTTAGTAAGTTATCTCTAAAACTAATTCTTAATTTTTTTTTTCAGGAAATACCCTGTAATTCAAACAAATGAAATGAGAGACCGGTACAAAGCCGTATTCAATGATCAGTTTGCTGAGTATAAAGAACTGTCTATGGAAGTTCATGCTGTATTAAAAAAGTTTGATGAGCTGGATGCATTGCTGAAACAGCTTCCACACCATCCTGAAAGCATATACGTAAGTACCCGTGAAATGGGCTCGTGGAAAATCATTGTATTAGGTGGTATTAGGCAGTTTCTGACTGTCTTCAGCTAGGGCACAGTGTTTTCTAATGCTGGCTGTGACCTGGTGTGAGAGCAAGTTTTCCTGTACGTTACATCATCTCTGGGTATTAATTAAGAGTTACCAAGTTCCAGTTAAGATGTGTACATGATTTTCTGGGGGTTTTGTTTCTTTGTTACATACTAGTAGCTTTTAAGTTCTAGTGAGTCACAGTATTTTTATTTCTCAAATACAAGATTTACATCTAAAATGTTATAACCACAAGGTGTTGATCAAACAGGGATTCTGATGAGTATTTTGTAGAATTTACATTAATATATGGAGCACACTCAAAGTTTAAAAATCTGTGGTTTCTCATTAGGAACAGGAAAGGATATCAAAAGTTCTGCAAGAATACAAGAAGAAGAAAAACGTAAGTGTTTTTACATTTACATTGCTATTGAATCTAATGACTAGCAAAGAGAGTGTAAATAGCCAATACTTCTGACACTAGGCAGATTTCAGTATCTCAGGTACCTGTAGTGCTTTGTGTATTTTGTCTTCTAAAACTTTGGCAAAGTTAGGACACAACTCATACACTCACGCCAACAAGCATTTTTGAGAATAATGAATCCAGTAGCCACGTGTGGGAAAAAAACCCCAACCCCAAACCAAGAGTTGAGCATTTTCATCTTCTGAGAGTATGCTTCATCACTTAGCATTCTGCACTCAGAACATTAGTTCTGTTATATTCACTGACTGACACAGCCAATGGATAAAAACAGAAAACATAGTCTTACCATTGAAAAGAAGTTTTATATTTTTGAGGCATGGAATTCAGAAACTCTCAGGAAGTAATTTTCAGTGTAATACAAGAGGTTTCTCTGTAATTTTTATATGCAGGCAGCAAATATGTATCTGTGTCCCGTTAAAAACATTACATGTTACATATACAATTCTTTTTCTCCATGGAATTCAGAGTTTGTGTCCATCTTAGTTATGCTCATTGCTTTTTTGGGAGGAGGGGAAGGATTTATTGAATGTACAACAAATATATGCATAAAATCTAAATTAGAAAGTCTAAGTAGTAGGATGTCATTTATATTTTCAGATTTCTGTTTTAAAACAGCTCTATTTACTAAGTAACTACAGCATATAAAGGCAGAACATTTTCTTCTGGCCTTTCATGAGGAAAGGGGAAACAGGAAATTAGAAAGGGCCAGGGAAAAGGATGTGATTTTTTTGAGAATATTTACATACTGTCCTTTTAGTCAAGAACATAATTGGTAATAGACTATGCTTGGAAGAATCTGAGAGCCCAATATATTAATATAAAGGTTTTTGTATTTTTGGCAGGATCCTGCATTTCTGGAGAAAAAAGAGCGTTGTGAATATCTGAAGAATAAGCTTTCTCACATAAAACAACGAATTCAGGACTATGATAAAGTTATGAATTGGAATGTAGAAACTTAGCAATGCTTTCACTTCATGGATACTATTTTCTGTTTTTAAAATCAATATGCATATTTTAACCTATTTTTTCATTGTTTGAACAGTACACTTATGGGGATTACTTAATCACTGTCATATGTTTGGATATTGTTCATTACTGATAGGTTTTATATGCAGATCCAATTGTAACTGAAGTTATAAGTTAGGAAACCTCTGCTTACATTCTTCTTTCATTAGTGCAAATCCTAGCCTCTTAAATATGAGTACTTTATTTGAAAATACTTCATTTGCAAACTTGCAAAGTCTGCCAGAGAAAGCAGTTTCCAAATGCCTTGTGAAAACTTTGCACAGAAATGCTGTTAACAACTTTGCATTTATTTCTATCTGACATCTTAATGATATCAGAAAGAGCTGAGCTGTTCTTTCTGTGTGGGGTTTTATGCACTGCCTAATTGTATTGAATAATTAGGGAAACTCAGAAGCTAGTTTAATAAGAATTTTTGTATTTTATTCCCAAATGCTGTACATTATACCAGAAATCATCTTGAATTTTGCCCAATAAGAGAGGAAAAATAGCTTCTTATTTAAGCAGCTGGGGGAGGGTAACTTCGGTTTGGTTTTTGCATTGCCCTCTTCAGAGATGATGCAACAAATCAGTACTTGGCCTTAAAGGAATAGAGGTACACAATGAGAGATATTAATGTTCCATTAGTGTTGCTATAGGTCAGTGTGCTCTGCCTACCTTCTGGATCATGCTATTAGGAGTACATATGTTTAAGGGCTTCACTCTTCTTCAGCAAGTAACAGGACTTTGTGTCTATGCAGCAGCTGTTAGTGAACTTGGCATTCAGAGAGTAAGTACAGCAAAATGAATTCTCATTCAAAGTATAAATTTCTAGTATCCTCTTTAAGGCCAGGTAAAATGTATTAAAAGACATACTTTCCAGAGCATATTTGCATAAATTCTATATATATTTTTATATTTTCTGGGGATATCATGCTGGGGATAGGTTTGTATGTGCAAGTATTTTCATAAGCCAGTAAATTTTCTCTTTGTATCCTTTTTCATATCTTTATTTACTTTATTAACTTTTTTTAACTTACTAAAATTGTTAGAAGCATTGACACTTTTTGTACAGTTTTCTATGACTGCAATTTGTCTGTTCTGAAATATGTTTTTAATATTAAAAAACCCACCAGTGTATCCATATTATTCTATTGTTTCTAAAGTAATGTTGTTTGAAAAAGGTGCTCTGGTTACAGTTACTGCAAATTTTTGTTAGTGATTTGGTTTTTTTCTTTGAAAGAAATTTTTTAACTTCTGCCTTAATTTAAAGAAACAACATCAGGAAATCCAGTTCCAGTTCAGTATGGTCATGGTAGTACTACCTCTGCTCTTCACTGCTGGAAATGTATTAACATACCTCACTCTGACCATTGTAGCCCTTCTGATTTTTCAGCCCTTATCATTCACACTGCAATCCTGATGGCTACCTTCATATTTGTAAAATTGACATTCCAGTTTTATCAGCCACTTAATTACAAGAGCTTTAGTGGATGAAGTAAATAGCACAAGATGCCATAGGAGCACTGAGAGAATTTGAAAATTTAGCACTTCTTCATTTCAAAGCCCCAGTCTCATCTGCCTGGATGGTGCCTCAGTATTTTCACCGTTCTGAGAACAGGTGACAGCCAGTGCTATGCCTTGTTTTCTCTCTTTTTTCAGTGCCTTTGTCTCTGGTTCTGGTTTATATTCATTTCAAAGGAGAAATCTCTCTTCCTCATAAAGGACACAGGCCAATTTTTTGTACTTGTACTGAACACTTGTTAAATTGTTCTTTGTAAGAGAATAACTTGTCTAAATCTCCACAGTCTAAATAAATGACCTCTCACTGTACACCCAGGTTTCTTGTTTTTTCTCAGTGAGAGTTCTGGGCATTGCATTGATAACAGAAGAAGATTAGTGCAAGTTTGAGGATCAACTGGTGTTCATAAAGCGCTAATGATAATACGACTGATGTTTTCTTTGGAAGATTCACAGTCTGCACACTTAATATGTCTTCTTTCTGTAGGACATTGAGACCCAGCTCCAGGCTCCTTTTGACAGTGGTCTGAGTTTCTGGCTCCTGGTCCATCAGACAGTGTCTGCATAGCCCGTGGAGAACCATTGTGATGATGCTTTCCTGCAAAGTTTCCAACAAATGGATTGGGAAAAGAGAACACCATACCTGTGCCTGGAATGAGGGGATCAAGCAGCAGTATCTGTATGTGGATTCTTGTGTTTCCCAGCAGGATGCCACAGGCGTGGCCAAGTAGATTTTCCAAATGTTGGGAAGAGAAATTGAGAGAGAAATACTCCCTTCTGCCCACCGCTTGGGTTCCAAACAGGATTGATGTAGGGCACGACAGAAGTAAGCTACCATCCTAAGGTACTGCAGGCCATCCTAAGGCTGCAGCAAAGTGTTGCAACCATTACAGTAAATTACTTGCCCAGTCCTGTGTCTTTTACAGGCCTCAGGACTGCTAAAGTATTTCTGGTGTGTACAATCTGTGCATTGGTTTTGCTCTAACCTACCAGTAGACAACTGAAAAGGGTCTTGTTTACAATGCTACAGACATGCTGGAGCAAAACTGTTAGTCTAAGACTAGTCTAACATGTTCATCTCTCAGGGAAATTGAGATTAACGAAAGAATTAATGGCTGGAAGCTAAAGCAGCTTGGAGCAAGGCAGAGATTAGGAGGAAAGTGATGGGAGAATCCCTCAATCTGAGTTACATAAGAACTATCAAGGAAGGTGGTCTCTTGATACTATTGAAGAACAGAAGGCATACTCCAGACAAAACTGAAGTTTTTAGATGATTATCACCTCAATCTCCCTGTGCAGTCCCTCTAGAGGCTCAGCTCTGAATCTACACTTTTGCATGGATGTGTAAACAATGTGCTGTATGGTCTTACCCGTGAGACTGGATTTTTGCAGAAGGTAGTTAACACATAAATTAATCACCAAGGAATACTGCCCTACATCAGTGGGCTTGCTTTTAATTACAGCCTGTTCTCAAACCCTGACTCTGTACAATAAGAAGTTGTATCCTTCAGTCATCCTCTTAGAAAATGCTTGCCTGGCTCCACAGATCTACAAATCAAGATGCTCAACATTCTTAGCATTTCTGCAACTATTATAGTTTCTAAACTGGATTTGTGTTTCTTCTTGTCTTTGTAAGCAGTTGGATATCCTAGATCAAAACAACTGTGGCAAGACTGGCATACTGTTTACTAAACCATATATTTTTTTAAGGTCACATAAAGCAGTGACTAACAAATGTACCCAAAATTTTACTTGTGCAATAGCCTGACCAGCTTTTGTGACAGCACATTGACAACAAATGCTCATAGCAATGAAAAACCTAATTGCTTTGAAATCGTAAAAGAAGGTATCTAGTATGTTATTTATTAATTTCAAAATCGTTGTGGGATTTCAAGCACTTGTACAATCAAGTTTTACAAAATTACTTTATATCCTGTGTTCCAGTCCAGCACTGAAATTGTTGGTCTTGAGAATAAAAAATACTCCTGTTCTGAAAGAAGTCTCATTTCTCACTTCTTTTATTCAGACTGCTAGCTTATAAAACACTTCATTTCAGTGTTCTATAGGCTGGACTTTTTTCTTCTAAAGAAAAGATGGTGTATGTTCTGATGGGAGCTGTTCAAACTATAACTGTTTCAGTTCCAAGAAGAAAATCCTGACTTTTCAGAGAATTCCTCTTTTCCTGTCTTCAGATTGCTTTCCTTCAAAAAAGTTATTCCCAAGTATGGTTTAACTGAAACCTAATTAATTTCACCTCTCTTTCCATTATAATTATACATTGCTCCTGATAAGTGCAATAAACTGAAAGGTACAGAAGTGCTTAGTTTTGCCCCACTCCTGTTTCAAGAATTGTTACTACTGTTTACATATTTTCTTCCTCGTGTATTGTCTTACTTGGATGCAGACTGAGACTCCTTAGAAACGGATGTTCAGTAACTTTCCTGTAATTCAGGAGGTGAAGCCCAGTCTTGGCATACTTCCACTGTATCCAGTAAAGTTTTAATCGCTCTGCAGAGCAATGAGCAATTAGCCCAGCTAGCTCTGAGCTAATCCTCACTGTGGTGCTTATATAATGGAAACTCTTGGTGACTTGAACACTCAGAATTATTTTAACTAGATGGAAAACATAATTACTTAGCATCAAAATACCTTAAACTTCATGCTTTTGCTGACGGGGTGGTAGATGGCTGTCTTCATTAACCGGCATATGAGCATAATCGTGTTAAAATCCACTGCTTTTTCCAGGCTCCTGCGTTCTTCTGTTAATTACTGAAACTGCTTCGGTTAATTACCCGAAATGCCACCGAGGCCCGGGCAGTGCCATGAGCATGGCGGCTGTGCCCGGAGGGAGACACGAGCGAGGGTGCTCCTCACGGAGCCCGACGAGCCATGCCTCCATGAGGCGTCTTCCCGAGGCCCTCGTCCTCTCCATCGCTGTCTCCGTGAAGCGTCTTCCCGAGGCGCTTGTCTTCTCCATGACCGCACTTTGAAGGATTTTGATGATGTTGAGGAAAACACAGCGGAACCTTCCCGGAACGGTCACTCTGCGGTCCGGGCGGCGGCCGGGACGGTTTGGCGGTGCACCGAGGCGGAAGAGGGCGGGCGCCCGCGTGTCGGGGGCGGCAGCGCTGGGCGGCGGGCGCGGCCGTGGCTCATCTCCGCGTCCTGCGGTTCTATTCAGCCTTCCTTGGCTGTCTTTAGCTCCCTTCGGTCCTTCTTATCCCCCTCAGTCTCCCTCGGTTCTTCTCAGACCCTCTCTCACTCCCGTCTTCTTCCCGCAGTCCCCCTGGTCACCCGAGAACCCTCTTATCTCCCCTGAGCTCCGCTGATATTCCCTCAGCTCCCTGCATCTCTCTTGGTCACCCCTCAGCCCCCCTCGGCCCCCGCGGAGATGGATGACGAACCCGAGCGGACCAAGCGCTGGGAAGGAGGCTACGAAAGAACATGGTGTGTTCTTCCCCCCCGCACCTTTCTCTCCTTCCTGGCGAAAGAGGAGGGAAAAGCTCCCCTCTGCCCACTGTAACAGTCTGTTTTGCGTAGGGAAATTCTTAAGGAAGACGAATCCGGATCGTTGAAAGCAACCATCGAGGACATTCTCTTCAAGGCAAAGAGGAAAAGGTACTTGGTGTGGCCACGAGCCTGCTAACAGCACTAACTTGGTCGGTTATAAGGGCTTGATCATCCTGAAACTGGGTCATGTGGGGTGAATTAAGCATAAGGCATGCCTACAGGATGTTTTTATGTCTTTTCTCCTTCAGAGGGGCAGGTACATGCCAGAAAAAATGGTGAAAAATTAATTTTTATCTTTAAACACTGAATGTATACAGGCTATGTATCCCCTATGTATGCAAGCTACAGGTCTTGATCTGATGAAACAGTGCAAAGCACTGCAGTTGAAATCTGCACAGCCTAGAGGAATCTTCCATCTTTTTTTTAAAATATACAAATCAGAGATTTGTATATTAAAAAATTAAAAAACAGGATAGTGTGGGTTGGAAGGGACCTTAAAGATCATCTCCCTCCAACCTGCCATGAGCAAGGACACCTTTCATGGGACTAGATTGGTCAGAGCCCCATCCAACCTGGCCTTGAACTTACCCAGGGATGTGGCATCCCCGCCTTCTCTGGGCAACCTGCTCCAGTGCCTCACCACCCTCATGGTAAAAACATGTTTATCTCTCATTTAAATCGACCTTCTTTTAGTTAAAAATATTGTCCTTTGTCCTGTCACAGCAGAATCTAGCTTCTGGTATCATGGCTACAGAGTTCTGTTTCAAATTTCAGAAAAATTGCTAGAAAAAACCTTAAGTTTTGCATTATTTCAAGTTATGTTAGAACTTGATTTGTCAGATTTGGATAAAATTTTAAAACTTCATTAAATCTCATAGTAAGAAATAGTTCTTATTTATTTTCTGGAAGTTTTAAAATCTGTGATTGAGCTGTGGGATTTTCCAGCGTGAATAAGTGTCTGCAGTTTGTTGCTTCTACATTTTTTCCAGAAGTCTAGTATTGGATTTGTTTGGACTTTTGTTTTAGGAGCCATTCACTCATTTGAATTTGACTTAAATCCTTTTGTGTTTTCTTAGACTCTACGAACACCATGGACAAGTTCGGCTTGGA
This sequence comes from Toxostoma redivivum, assembly GCA_013397375.1. Taxonomy (NCBI): domain Eukaryota; kingdom Metazoa; phylum Chordata; class Aves; order Passeriformes; family Mimidae; genus Toxostoma; species Toxostoma redivivum. Next base: position 32,948 of record VXBI01009831.1, read on the forward strand.
ATGGTATGTTAATACCTTAACCTTCTTCTGTCCCTCGTCCAGAACTACTTGGCTAGAGGTGGTATTCTGGATCTGAAATACACTTCTGCTGGCCTAGCATACTTCATACCAAACCTTGTGGTTTCCAATGTTTTTTATTATTTTTGTAGGCATTCTTTGTTTGTTGTCAGTGTGAATGTGAAGCATGGCAATTCAGAGTTTGACACACAGGGTGTTTTTGGCAGCAGAAGTCAGACCACACGTGCTTGCACTGTCCATTTCTCTTCATTTGAAAAAAGGACATAATGGAAATGGGTTGTAAATAACCACATTGCTTTGTACAGCACTGAGCTCTTCAGATGAAGACATCAATGTTCAAACTGTGCATGTCTTGTAGTTTATCATAAGAGGAGAAGAGCAGTGTGCATTTTTAAAGAGAGGGTTTGTTTTTTTTTTTTAAGAAAAAAGTGGAAGAATGCATTACTTTTCGGTTGATGTTAATTGCACCTCTCAATCTATTGAATTTTCCCTGTTAGAGGGAGGAAGTAGAGGCTTTTCAAAGTAAATGGAATAATGAATTAATTTCAATATGTATTCTATGAGTGATTTTCACATATGGTGGAAATGCAGATGCGTCACCTTTACGTGGTTGTTGATGGATCAAGAACAATGGACGACCAGGACTTAAAACCGAACAGACTTACTTGCACCCTGAAGGTATTCCTGCACTCAAAATCTTTTTCTCACTGTTTCTCTATAAGCTAGTTGCATTTTGCATTTCAAAGATTTGCAGTCTCCTGTATGTGCATAGCCTCATCTCTCATGCCTACATTTATCTCCTTTCTTCTGTTGCTAATCTGTCACTTTCCTGTTTTTTTATTAGTAAAACCTGTGTGGCGTTATTTTGCCTTGCACATGTACTTCTTTACAGTAAAAACACTTCGTACAGACATATTATGGGAAGATCCATTTGGAAACTTTGTGAAAATTAAGTGTTGCCCATAATACGGGGACAATATGTTTTCATTGCGCATCTAGAATTGGTTTAGATTTTTTTTTCTTACAGTTGGGTTTTTTTTATGAATTCTTATTTGAAAGGATGCTAGATGAGAGTTTAACTGGATTGCTGTTTCAGATTGTGGAGGATTTGAACTGTGTTCATCGTGTCCTGTAGGGTCTTCTCCAACAATACTAAAGCATGAAATCCTGGATTTTTGTGGTTTTGTACCGTTTAGTGGTTTTTGGTGTTTTGAAAACCTCCATTTGAACCAGCAAGAATCTAGAATGTCAATATAGGACATGAATAAAATAAGGGGGGTGTAGTTTCTGAAATCTGAATTTCTTTGGTGACATGGGATGAAGGTGGAGGGATAGGGTGAAAAATGAAAGGAAAGAAAAGGCTCATTCCCTCTTTTTGTTACCCAGATACTTTGATTTGCTTTTTGCGATACCAGATGTTTTGCATCTACTTATGTGTAATAAAAGTATAATTAGCTTTTAACTGTCTTAACTTTTCTTTATAGTTACTGGAATATTTTGTTGAAGAGTACTTTGACCAGAATCCTATTAGTCAGGTATGTACAACAATGCAAGAAACAATTAACAGAAAACTATTTTTAAAGGTAGTTTTGATTATAACTCTACGCAGTAAACTATTTTCAATTTATGTGTACCTTCCCATCCTTTATTCATCAGTCTAGTGAAATTCTTGTTTCTGTCTGTTTCTGCCAGGCATTTAGAATTTTAGGAGATTTTGTACTTTTTGGCAATAGTAATGAAAATATGGGAGTGTTGTAAACTGATGCATCATGTTGTGCTGCTGTTGTTACATTTGAAGTAAAACTTGGCTAAACTTACATGGTTAAACAATTCTGGTCCATAAAAACATTAAAAAAAGTGTAATAAAATTGTAAGTAAACTCATTGTAAAACTTCATAAGAAAAGTTTTGTCTTTTTTTCTCCCTTTTTCAGATTGGCTTAATTGTAACCAAGAGCAAAAGAGCGGAAAAAATGACAGAACTCTCAGGTAGGGAAGTAGTATTCTTTTCTTAAATTGCAAATGTTTTTATCCTTTTCTTTGGTGTTATAAGTTCTGCCTGATACACTGCTGAAAATGAAGTTATCTTATCATAATTGGTTTTAATTTGAAAGATAAATTACTGCAAGTTGTCTGAAACCATAATCTGCATTTTGATCTGCTTTGATCCAGAATTGTCATTGTACGCTTGTTTGCGATCAAGTCTTGACCAGAATGCAACTCAGATCTGTTCTATTCCCCCCACAGTTAATTTTCTACCCTCTTTGTTAATTTTGTCTGTCATGACATCTATGTTTTTTGTGAGATTTGCTCAGATGTTAAGAAGTCAAGGTTTGTTTGGTTCCTGCCTGCTGTTACACCAGTCTCTGTGGCTGCAGCAGGTTTCATTAAGGAAATTGAGGATCTTTGAACCATGCTTTGGGGATAACAGAGGAAACAAAACTCTTTTTCATTTGTGAGACACATCACACTCATGTTTAATGCTTAATGATACCCAACTGTGGTTTTATTCTTTTTGGCTTTTAAAATTTCTAGCATCTGAGTGCCTGTAGAGTAAAAGTCTGTTTTACTGTTTTCTGCATTCTGATAAAAATACCAATTTGTAAGGAAAAATATAGACTCCTTCCACTTTGAAACCAGTCCCTGTTGTTGTACAAGTACGCTTCATTACTTACACTGTTTTAATACTTCTTTAAACTTTGTTTAAAAGGTTCTTTAACTTATTGTATCAGTTAATTGATTGCATTTTTTTCACTTACAGGAAACTCAAAAAAGCATGTTACTGCTCTGAAGAAAGCAGTGGATATGAGCTGTAGCGGAGAGCCTTCTCTATATAATTCCCTAAATTTAGCCATGCAGACTTTAAAGTTAGTATATACATGGAGATTTTTGTTTTCTTTGTGATTGTGACATTTTTCAGACAGGGACAGATTTTTTTTCTGAGTAGCGTCTTGATTCATGCTGATTTGAGTCTTTAAAAGGTGACTTTATATCCTGTTTTGGTACAAATCAGTAAGTTAAATATTCTAGTGGTACAGAAGTTTATTTTCTACCACTAGATGCTTGTATTTAGGGATGTGTTTCTTATAGAAATGTGACTTGAAAACCAAGTTAATGGTGGTATGTAGATACTGTGATGAAAGATACTACACTTCTTTTTTACTGAAGGGCTGAGGTATGAGAGAGGAGAGAGTTAGGGACTAGTAAAGCAAGAGAACAGGAAAAGAAACAGCATTATGTCACAATAATCTCGTGAGAGTTTTAGCCTACTTTAGAAAGATCAGTTTTCAGGTAGGATAGATTCAGAACACTTGTTTGCTAAGTGAGGTATTGAGATGTATCCCAGTTTGTGGAAGATTGAATAAAGAATTGCAGCTAAAGACACTGACTGAACAAAGCTAATAATCAGTGTCATGAAAAGCTATTTAATTACTAGCAGGAAGAGAGTTTTCAACTAAGGACTAGAAGTAATTAAGAGTAATGTAAAGTAACACTTAAAAACTGACTAGAGGTTTTTAAGAATACTTACTGCAGTATGCTAATTTGAAGATTAATTTTACCTGTGAGTATGATTAAGGTACAAAGGATTCATTACAGCAAATAATCAGGTAACAACTACACAGTTAAATACTGTATTTTAGATATTTGAATGGTTTGGCTTTTAGAAGGTGAAAATCTGGTGTTCTTACCACAGTTTGTAGAGGACTTCATATCATGTCATCTTCTGACTTCAATACATTGAGGTCTTTGGGGGTGTTATCATACAAATAGCTTAGTGTGCAGAAGTAAATTAACTGTATGCTTTCCTTAGGCACATGCCAGGACATACAAGCAGAGAGGTTTTGATAGTCCTCAGCAGTCTGACAACATGTGATCCAGCCAACATCTATGATCTTATTAAGGTACAGAACTGAAGTTTGACTACTGCATTGAACTGATCCAAGCTACTGGAGGAAAAACAGGCAGTTACAGTGTCATCACCAATTAATTTTCATTTAAGACTTTAAACCTTCTTACTATTTCTTGATCTGCACATGAATTTGAGTATGTTTTTTTCCTCTATTTTAAGTGTTTAAAAGCAGTAAAGATCAGAGTATCTGTCATCGGCCTAAGTGCTGAAGTTCGAGTTTGTACAGTACTTGCCCGAGAAACTGGTGGTATGTATCTGAAGTTCAGTAGTTATATTAATAAGACAAGTTTAAAATAAAAATTAAGTATGTAATTGTTATATATTTATTACCACATTTTGATATTTTTAAGGATAAATATTTTCCATTGTGCTGGCAGAAAATTAGAGAGTTGCCCAAATCTACAAAATGTACAGTAGTAAATGAAATCATTATCAGCTGGTAGCTGCAGCTCTAGAGAGAAGAAATACATATATTTTCAAACCTTTTGGTCCACATATAAAGCTATATGATGTGGAACTTCATCAATGTAACATGTTAATATCCATTGCTACAGTGGTAACTCTTACAGTATCATTACCACAGTGTAGAAGAGAAGAAGCTCCATGCCTTCATATCTAATTTAACGTTCTGTTATTACTAGTTTTGAAACTTGTCATTTACTGTAGCATTAACAGGGCTGCTTTTTAGGAACAAGTTGGGATAAATTGTGTTTTCTACCTAAGTTGTTATCGGTCATTTGAAGTATATGTTTGTGTTCTTTTTTGCTCATAACCTGATAGTAAGGCTTTTCTTTGTTTGTGAACAGGAACATACCACGTTATTTTAGATGAAAGTCATTATAAGGAACTGTTGATGCACCATGTTAGTCCTCCACCTGCCAGTTCAACTTCTGAGTGTTCCCTTATTCGAATGGGTAGGATATGGTTTTGTCAAACTCCTAGCATGAGATTTGCTTTGTCTTTTCCTTGGTTTGCCTTTTCTGTGTTAAGGCTATACAAATAGTAAGAAACAGTAATAAAAACACTATGCAATTTTTTTTGTTTTAACTTTTATTTTGCTAGATAACTATTAGGTTTTTTTTATGTTATTTCTGCAAAGTAGTCAGCTTCTAAATAAAGCTTATTAAGACAAATTACTACATAAAATATGGAAACAACAAAGTGGAACAATATTGATGGCATGGTAATTGTTAAGAATTTAATACTTCGAAATTAAGAATAAAAAACTATTTTATTTCTCCCTGTGCTTTTTTCCTTGCAGAAGGCAACTATTAAAACTATTAATTGATTTAAGAGCCATAGGTAGTACATGTTTATTAGCAGCTTATGGAGTGTTCTTTCAACAAGTGGTTTAGGTACCTTTTCTTTTCCTGATGTGTTTCTCAATAAATTTAAGTTTGGAGTTAAACCAGAATAGAAACTCAGATGCTACAAAGTAGAGCATTGAGTTGTCACTTTCATCCACCCTTTTCATAGATGAAAATGTATGTATTTTTATGTCTAGATACAGATAATGAAAAGGTTTACTTCTTGTAGGTAAAGCCTGAGCAGCAATTGGAGAAACCAACTTCTCACCTGTCATGATCTATAAAAAATAAATTCTAGAAAGAAAGAAAGATATCAGTCTCCAAGACGTCTTGTAGTCTCAGCTGTCATATACTGCATTTGGAAGGTGAACATAGGCTGAATGAAAATATATGAAAATATTTCCCCCTTAATTAGAAACTGTTGTTTAAGTGAACATTTGTATGCTGCTCATTCTGCTTTCTCACCATTTCACATATTTTTCTTTTTAACTGTTCTTCAGAAGTTGGGTTCCAATCCACTTCAGTTAACACAAAGTCTATGACAAAGACATTTTTCAGTTGGGGGAAATAAAGTCAGGGAGGTGTGGATGTACGTAGAGATCTTTGGGAAGAATTCGATACCTAGCAAGAGTGTATCAGTTCTCCTGTAATAACAAATGGGAAAGAGATAGGCTTGAACGTCTAGAATGATCTTTGGACTTCTTCATTGAAGTAAGAAACTGACGTGCATGTTTAAAATCGTTAGTGTGGGATGTTTTTCTCTTCAGGTTTTCCTCAGCATACTATCGCTTCTCTGTCTGATCAAGATGCAAAGCCCTCCTTTAGCATGGTGTAAGTAGCAGCTGATAAGAATTCAATATTAATTAGTCATATTTAGAAAATCTGCTTGACAGTGAAAGTGTTGCAAAATAATATGAAAAAAAGAGCGAGCCATATCTTGTGACTTCCCAGTAGACATTTTATTTCCATTGGTAGCTCCAGTATGTGTCCATAGTTACCTCTGTTAAATGTGTTTTAAAATTTGCATTTAGGTTTTGTTTTTTAGGTAGTAAATGGTACAATGTTACACAGTGCTTGGGACAGACAGGTGCTATAAGGTATTAAAGTAATTACATGCAGTTCTTGATTTAATTAATACTGTCATTATAAAAGATAATTATGAGGATGAAAGGGTATTATCTGAATAAAGTACTTTTTATATTTCTTAGCATGACTTTAGAGGGGGGTTTAATATAGAGGCCTCACTGTACCAGTGCACTTCTCAATGAAAACGATCATTGCTTTCCAGGATGATAGGGGTGTCTGAATTTCAGACTGAAACAGTGTCTTATAGTGTGTGCTATTTGGAAGAATAAGTACTACGTGCATCTAAAAGGCAATACAGAATATTTTTGTGTCTAAAAAGAAACAAGCATGGAATTACTGTTCATATCTTTATTTTTAAAGATTGGCTCCTTTATATAAAAATATTTGGTCTTTGTTTCCTGTGGGAAAATGTGGTCACTGATATCTCACCATATCAATTGTTTTCTGACACTTACACATTAAACCATTACATGCAATCTAGTGAAACTTTTAAAGTTATTTGATGTGAAAAGAACATTATTTATAGTTACATAGTAGCATGGTATTATTTCTTAAGTTCTGAATTGTTTCCTTCTACTGCAGGCAATTGGAAAATAACAGTGACCCAGGTCTTACACTGGGTGGGTATTTTTGTCCTCAGTGCAGAGCCAAATACTGTGAGCTTCCTGTGGAATGCAAAATCTGTGGTAAGTAGCAAGAAAAGGTGAGCAGATGAATCAGGAGTTCATGGTAAGGGGTAGAAAAGTTCAGCTGTACTTAGTAAGTAAAAGCCAGCTCTGCTTTGAGTTCTGCATTTCTGTGACCTGGGATGTTAGCTTTGTACAAGTGTTTCTCAGCACTCTACCTGTAACAGTAAAGCTATGTCGTATTCCTTGGTATAAGGAATGTACCTAAGGTAAAGTGGGGAAGAAGGATGGTGCGCATGGGAATGGTAATTCTCAGGAATCCTCATGTAACTAAACACACCCATATTTCAGAATCCTCAGTGCAAGGCCATGAAGACAGAGTGCTTTGGAGTAAGAGGACAGAAGTAATCTCAGCTCCAGGACTATGTGGATGAAGGATTTCCAAGCTGAGCTCAAGGGCAGGCTGCATAGTGACACATGACAGGCTGTAGAGTTGTAAACAGAAGCCCTTTGGTCTTCCAAATGTTAATGGACTGTGCAACCAATAATGCCTCCCTCCATTGCTATTAGTGAGGGTGGGAGGGAGGATTAGCATGGTTTATAATACTAATATTGTGAGGGGGTGCTGTTCTCCTAGCTTCTACAGGCATGTGACTAGAACATGATAGGTATTAGCAGGATGCATTTGGTAAGAGGATGAAATAATTATAGTTTTGGGTCACTTCATCCTAGTTTAATTTCAAGTTTTTCCTAACTGGAGAAATCTGTGTATCTGCAGTGAATTCTCCACAGCTGCAGTTTAGACTTCTATACTACATGTGAGTGTGTGGTGGAGATATTAGTGCCAGCCCATGCCCCAGCTAACCTGTTCTCATGGTGTAATCCCAGCTGGCAATTCAGCCCCAGACACCCACACACTCCACACTTGTGAGATGGGGGAGCGAGAATCAGAAGAGTAAAAGTGAGAAAACTCATGGGTGGCATTAAAGGCAGTTGAATAGTTACAGCAAAAGCTGTGCATGCAAGCCAAGCAAAGTAAGTAATTAATTCACCGCTTCCCATCAGACTCCAGGAAGGCAGGACTCCATTATGGATAACAGTTACTTGAGAAAGTAAACGCCATCACCCTGAACATTGTCCCCTTTCCCCTTCTCCACACAGCTTTATAGGCTGAGCATGATGCCACATGGTATGGGGTATTCTTTTGTTCTCTTGGTGCACTGTTGACTGCAGTCCTGACTGTGTCCCCTCCCCGATGCCTTGTGTACCCCTGAGCCTACTCATTGGTGGAGGGAGAAGCAGAAAGGGCCTTGATTGTGTGTAAGCACTGCTCAGCAATAAGAAAACATTCCTGCCTTATCAACCCTTATCAACCCTGTTTCCAGCATAGATCCAAAACACAGCCACATGCTAGTTAGTGTGACAAAAATTAACTGTTTTAAAACCAGCAGACCTGTGTTAGCAGAAATAGGGCTGTGGCATGGTTTTGGCAGTGGTGTAGCAGGCTGTAGTAGAGCTTTGTAGCAGGGCATCATTTTAACTGCTGGTATGATACAGCAGAACCATCATTGCCAAAAAGAACTTCCTTATTTCACCACTGTGTGTTGTAAATGTATTTCTAAAGGCTGAATTAAAGCTTTTCAGTAGAAATTTGAGCAATTTGCTTGTTCTTTATATTTGGATTTCAAACTGGACAGGATTACGTGTTCAGCTAATGGAACAAGTAGTTTTACTTTTTAAAATTCTTAGAAGCTCTCAACCACTGCGTAATTAAAAATATTGTTTTTCCTTTTTACTTTATTTGATACAGGAAAGTTTTTCAACTTGTAGCAATATTGGTGTCTCTTTATTTGCAGGTCTTACATTAGTGTCTGCACCTCACCTGGCTCGGTCTTACCATCACTTGTTTCCTTTAGATGTCTTTCAGGAAGTTCCGCTGGAAGAATACAAGGGGGAACGGTATGCAAATCTTATTTGTGATAATGAGTATATTTGTGGATCCTGTACTTTTTTCATTACAAAAGTAAGAATAGCTGGCAACAGTTTCTTTGCTGCTGGAGATCCTGAGTTTTTGGGTGGTGTGGGGCACCTGTGGCATTAAGAAATACTTGTAGTTTCCATGATCTGTGAGTTCAGTTGAATAGCTGAAATAATTGCCAGAAATTGTTATTGTATGAGATCTTTTTTTAAACACTGATTTACACATTCTTGACTTTTTTTCAGTTAAAAATATGATTTTTCTTTTAGGCATTGTCAAGGCTGCCAGGGAGAAATAAAAGATCAAAATGTAAGTATGTTGAATGGCATTGTAATTTGCATGGAGGGTTTGAGAAATAGAGATGATCCTTTAGCATTATGTTCTAAAGACTAGAAAAATACTTGTGAAGGTTAATGTCGTGGTTAACTAGAGTTCTGTATTAAACAGTCACAGTTTCTAGACTGCAAAGTCTGTAGAAGTGTGGGAAGGGATTTCCTGGGGAACTGCATTAAAGAACTTCTGCTCTCAGCCATTTGGAAGCATTTACAGTGACCTGAGCTCAAGCTTGTGGATATACTTGCTATCAGAAGCTTTAATTCAATTGAGTTTCTGTGATGCTAGGAGTATAGTCTGTTTACATTCTCTTGATGACATGACAGTTGCCCTACTGTAGTGCTATGATGATGATAATTTTTGCTAACTTGACTTGTCTTTCTATCCCTCCCTATCCACAGGTGTACATTTGCAAAGTGTGTCAGAATGCATTCTGTGTGGAATGCGATCTATTTGTTCATGATTCCCTGCATTGCTGTCCTGGTTGTATTCACGAGCACCCTGCTCCTGTATCTGTATGATCTCATATATTTTTTTTTAATTGCTGTATCTTTGTCAGTCTTGCATGAATCTGATTTGTTTATTCAGCCATTGCTTTAACTGACACATTTCTGAACAATAAGATGATTACAGAGGGATGAACAGTGGAGTAGGTGCAAACTTTAATGTTTTAATGATTTTATTACTATTAATATATACTTGAATTATCTGTATCTATCTTTTGTTCTTGTCTAAAGAACTATGGCTTTTTCCAGCTGTTATTATAATAATGTGTATATTTGTAAATGTGAAAGTGATAAAACTGGTTTTTATGATAATGTGATGATTAATCTTGGTTTCATTACTTGTTCAAAATGGAGCCCTGAAAATATATTTTACACATCTGTTGTTACGAACTTTTGGTTCTGGTGGATGGTGGATTTCTGTAGATCAAATTATTCTTCTGCAATAATTTAACAAAGACGTTTCTGAGCAATTAATTGGTAGCTATTTAATTTATTAATTTCAAGTATTATGAGTATTCACCTTGGCTTTTGGTAAGGCAGCTCAAATACAGCTGTAACAAATGGGCTGAAAACACATTTTAGGTTTTAATGGTGCAACTTGAAGCTAACTGAATTCTATTGCTCCTGTGTCTGCAGCTATCTGGTGTAAGTTTCAGTTTCTTGGAGAAGGGTAGGATTCCTGGGGCAAGACCCGAGTTAATACAAACTGTTGTTTGGTGAACTCAGTATTGAAGACAAAAAGAGCTGCTGTTTGGTTCTGAGGCTACACTGAATCGACACAATGCACGTTGTCTTCTCTGCTTGCTAAACCCCTAGAGCAAGAGACAGTAAGGTGGGTGCAGAAGGGGGAGTGTCCATCCTTTCCTGAACTTTGAAGAAGAGAAATTGAGACAAATTCAAGGCTGCCATTTTGCAGTGTCTGTTCAAAGTGTGTTTGCAGCTTGAACCTGTGAGAATTGTAATGTGCTACAGTAAAAGGAGGTTACAGGTGCAGGTCTGAAGCAGTACATCACAATGGATTTTCTTGAGTCACCTTGTGATGATTGTAATACATCAGTGACTGAATTGCTCTGAGTGTATGTGACTTAATTTTTGAGCTTTGTTTTTTGTCAGGTTAGAAATGGCAATATAACAGCTGAATCTTAACACAGAAACAAGCAAAAAACCCAACCCGCTCCTCTTACCTTAGTTCAATTTTTCATGCTCACCACATATAAACATACATGCAACTTTTCAGTTCTTACAGGCACTTTTCATTCAATTGTTAGTATAGCTCTATGCTTTTTCTACTGATAGTGCCTGCATGCTGAATTGAGTGCAGTCATTCTTTTGTGTTGGCAGAAAAATGACTGTTGAGCATCTGCATCTTGTTTTGTGCTGAATCAAACAATCCATATAAACTCTTTGTACTTTCAGGTGACTGCAGTGCCTATTACTATAACTGGCAGAAAATGGACATGAGTGCTTGTTCTGGTCTAGCAGGCCATTCTATGCCAAACTAATGCTCTAAGCATCTGGCTCTTAGATATTCAGATGCTAGTGACAGTCTCTTGAGATAGTGTTTTCTGGTAATAATTTCATCTTTGCAGTCAGTATTTTCTCATGTAAATAAAAAGGGGTTGTCTGAACAAATCCTCCTTCTCTTGCTAGATACCAAAATAATGTACTCCTACCCAACTTCTATCTCTTAAAGTAAAAACCATGTAGAAGTTGCAGCAATATACTCCATTATCAGCTTGTTGTCACAGAAATAATTTGGTTTGTACTTTCCTATCCTTCTCTTTGGTACAACAGTTCAAACTAGCTCCTAAAAATCACTACTAAGGCAATATTTCTCTGGTGTATAAAGACTTTTATCTGTGTCCTGTGTAGTTAAAGCAGCATGGAGAAAATCTTTCCTCCACCTGTTCTATTTGACTGGAATTTACTGGCTCTCAACTCTCCCTTGCTTGTGGGAAGCTCTAACCTTCTTAATTCTTGTTCATTTCCTTGCTCACTGTATCTGCCATAAGATTAGTCAGTCAAGGAGGTTATTAAGAGGCCTGTGAGAAATTCTTGTAGGTCTTGAAGATGTTGCATGAAAGGTTGCAGATTTAAAGTGCTGAAGGAAGAGACAAAAAGACCAAAACACCCTGTAGTGCAGTTGAGAATGCAGCTGTGGCAAGAAATTTTGAGACTAGAGAGTGCTGCCATGTGGAAGGGAGAGGATTTCATAAGGGCAAGAGCCCCCACTTTCCTTCTAGTTTACATTTTCTTTGTAGGAATAAAAGTTCCCGTCTGTAGTAATACTCATTGCTAATTTCCAAGAGTGGAAAAGCTGAAAATATATTCATTAAAATATGAGTAAAAGAGGACCCCCAAAGTGAAGCAGGTGGATGCCTGAAAGAGGCCATGACCCTGTGGAAAGTCCACACAGTAGCAAGTTCTGTGGCCCTGTGGAGAGAGGAGTCCATCCTGGTGCAGATTTGCTGGCAGAACTTGTGACTGTGTGTGGGACTCATGCTGGAGCAGCCTGATCCTGAAGAACTGCACCCTGTGGACAGGTCTCACACCAGAGCAGTTCTTAAAGAACTGTAGTCCTTGAGAAGGACCCACATTGGAGTAGTTCATAGAGGACTGTCTTCCATGGGAGGGACCATCCTGGTCTAGGGGAAAAGTGTGAGGAGTCCTCCCCGATGGAGAAGAAGCAGTAATCTTGTGTGATGTATTGACCACAGCCCCCATTTCTCTTCATTGCTGGAGGATGGAGGTAGAGAAAATTGTAAGTGAAGTCCATAAAGAAGGGAAGGGTAGAAGGAAGGTGTTTTAAGATCTGGATTTATATCCATTAACCTACTTGTCATTCGGTAGCAAATTAATTTCCCCTGTTTAGGTCTGTTTTGCCCAACAGTAACTGGTGATTAATTATTTCCCTGTCCTTACATATTGACCCACAAGCCTTTCATTGTGTTTCCTCTCCCCGGCACAGCTAATGAGGGTAGGGTAGAGCAGCCAGGGTCAGCCCACCACAGTAATTTTTCAAAATGTAGTAGGACTAGAAGACTTCTGTAATAATCATAGCACTTTTTGGCTTGGGATTTGGATGAGAGAGGAATTTGACCTTTATAGCCAGTAAAAAAAAATTTTTAAAAATGTTTTGGAGATCCTGGATTTAGAATCACTTTCTTAAGGATGAATTTGTTTGGTAAATGTCATAAATCTTTAGGATCCCTCAATTACTTGAGAAAACAAAGCTCTTTGGACTTAGAGGGAGCAGAATTCGAATGCAAATAGTTGAACTGCAGACACGTCTGCTACATTCTGAACCATCACAAAGTATTTTCTATTGTTGTCCTACGGCAGTACTAATGACACAATTGTGTGTTTTGCCACCTGTTTTTTTTCTTAATCTAAGCAGAAATTTAAAATGTGCTATAATATTCAGTAATGGCTTTGAGATGGAAGAATTAAGATTGAGAGGTGTATTGATTCACTGAGGCCACTCTAGGTTTTTAAGCTACAGGATGAAGTTCTTTCGATCTTCTAATTGCCTGTGTCACCTTGCTTAAATCTCATTTCTCTTCTTTCCCTCTGTTTTGGTTGTAACACCTTCTGAATACTTGCTGTTGTTATTGTAAAGGCGCTAGTCAATTGGAGTTCACAGAAGTTTCAATTTGGCTAGTTAGATTTAATAATACACCTATTTATACCATCTCTGCAGTTACCTTACCTCTTCTTGGCAAGCTAAAATCAACTTTTTATAACCTGTAGAAACCATGTTATTAAGGAAAGAGAGGTGATGATGAATGTTATCTAAAAGATGTGCATATTATTTAGTAGTCTTGATTTTGCAAAAAAATGTCAAAAAAGAGCCTGTAGCAGAGACAAGTAACAATTAAACACATGGCTGAATCTTTTCTGTTTCGCACTGATTCCCAATGTAGTCTTTGATTTTCTTGCATTTGTCAAATACATGGAGACAGAATTCCGGGAAGTCCATGAAAAACTGCAGAAGAGTTAAAACCCTGCCATAAAAAATGAGTAGATAGATTAAAGTCCTTTTTGTCCTAGACATCTCATTCATCATGGTCTTTGACAGAAATGGCAACTGCTGCTTTTTTTCTCACATCCTTGTTCAATCCAGCGTTCAGTGTTTTTGCTGTGGGTTATTTACCATGATGTTTAGATGTAGCCCATGCAAACACACATGCGAAGCACAAGAAATTCTGTCCCCCTTGTGAATTTGTCCTGGGCAAAAGTGTGGATAATATTTCAAAGTATGACACCCATGCTTAGAAGTTGAAGAACCCAGCAGAGACACTTACAGGTACAGTTTGCAGGATGACTGTTGTATGCCAGAGGAACAAACCCTGATTTACTTGCCAGAGATGGGTTCTTCTTTACAGGTAATTGAGAGCAAAGCTATGAGGGATTGTTGGTTTGATTTATAGAATGGCACAAGTCTACTTACAGCACTTGAATGAGTATACTTTTTATTTTCATGCATCATTTGGCAATGCACTACATCCTCCATAAATGCTCTCATTTTCTTGAGAATATAGGCAGCTCATTTGATCCTCAGGCAAAAACTGTTCTACTTTTTTTATCATTCCTGTTGTGTTCCCTGCACATTTTCTTGTCCTAATGCAGTATTTTTTCTGAGTTGAGGGGACTTCTTTCAAATGCACTGTGTAAGGTGTGGATCAACTGTGGGTTTTTACAGTGACGTAATTTTTCTGCTTGTTAGTCTGTAACAGATGCCAGGCTTACAGATGCAATGTCTTTTCCTCTACACTAGAGGTGCAGACTGCTCTTTAAAAATTAGCAATATGTTTTCTCCACTGAGCAATAATTGCTTTGATTTTGGATCTACCTTCTGCTATATGCCCTCCCCTTTTCTGATACAGACAATGGGAATCTCCCTGAATTGGTCTGCAGTAGACATTAATAAAATTATCCCAGAGAGTGTCACTTCAAATCCTCTGCAATTGTATTGTCCCTTTGGAAAGCTTCCTTTACAGCCAGAGCAGATGGCTCTGCCAGCTCTTTTCACTGGATTTTTGTTCCTGCTACATGGAAGAAGGTTTAAATTAGTTTAGCTGTTCTCAAATGTCTTAATTTTTACCCAGCCTGTCTTTTATTTTACCCACTTCATTTGCTGGAGGTTTTGAGCCTTTTGTTTTCTTTGTTTAAAAAGCTTCAATTTTTTTGAATGATGCTTTCTGTCATGGGCAGAATGGGAGCTTCAGACAAAGTTTATCAGGGAGACCCTCCCACTGAGACATGAAGTGCAGAAAGGACCCACTTACCTTTTAAACCCCTGAGAGAGAAGTTCAGGTATGGCTGGATCCACTCTCGGCCCAGATATTGTTTTGTTTTCCTATAAGCCCAAGATGCTGGCAATCCAGTTCTGTCCCTGCTTTGGAGAATGTGATAGCAGGCCAGTGCTCTCCTAACAAATCAAGTATCTTTGATTGCAAAGGCGATCTCACCTTGGGCATCTTTGAAGATGGAGGAGTCTGACCAGACTTTTAAAAAACTTGGCTTGCAGAAGCCCATGTGGAAGCCACTGCTCTTACTAAGGCCAGGTGTTTTACATAAGATTGAAATGAGCTGATTAGCTATACAAACACAAAATAAGTAAAAGATCCACTTTCCAATGCAGGTGGGACAGAGGTTCAGTATAGTCCTGGTGCCTAGCTAAAATCTTGTCTTGGATTTCCATTAGGAGAGTAATGCAGCTGAAAAATGAGAATGGCTTTTGCAAAAGTTGTGACAAGGAAATTAAAATTCAATAGCCCTAGCCCTGTCTGAGGTGAAAGCCAGAGCCAAGAGTGGCACGGAGGGTATGTTTTTAGGAAGGAGAAGGCATTTATCTGGACACTTATTTGTCTGGTGTTACTAGGAGAGTAATATTCAATCAGGTCTCACAAAACAGTTGGGATGAAAGGCGTGTGTTCAGGTCCTTCTGAGAGGGATGAGATGAATGGCTGTCCTCAACTGGAATCAGAGGTGTTGAGCACCTCTGAAAGCCTAACACTGTCCTCCTGCAAAAAAAAAAGGTTTATAGGGGACAGGGCAAGGTTGAAACAGAATGCATTTTGAGAAGGGAGGATTCTGTCCCCCCGCCCCTTCTTTTCCTGTGGGTGCCTTGACTTTGTTAATGGAAAATTCCTTGTATCTCTAGAGTACTCATGAGACCTCTTACACTCTCTCTGGAGATGTAGTTTGCCTTTTCTGCTGATGACCTTTATAAGCTATTGAGTTACAGAATGAAAAACAACAGCAGGAGCAAACCTGAGAAAGGAAAGCAGATAGTAACCTATTGCCCAGAATCTAAATTTTAATGGACTTTTTTACTCGGATCTGCTGCTGTCACTCCTTGGCACAATAATCAGGAAATACATAGTTGTGTAATCTTTAACAGGAAAGGTCATCTTCCCTCTGTAGCATAAAATTTAGTTGTTTTTCTTAGCCTGAAGGAGCTCATCCTTCTTGCAGGGTAAAAGAATAAAGCCTGCAGCCAAACTGATGGTTGAGTAGTGTCTATATCTGCTTCCCATTTATCCTGTGACTGCAGAATGATAGCCTGTTAAAAGTAGGTGAGTTTAAAGAAGCAAATTTCAAGTGAAGTGTCCAAGTAGAGAAGACACTGCTTTAGGATAAATTAATCTTCTGTTTGTATACTTTACAACAATTGCAAATTGTCATTTTTAATGGGTATTACTTCTTCCTGTTTGTTCTATACACAGCCCAAAATATGTCTTGCTTCTCAAAATGTATTCAGCCTGCTTACATACTAGACTTTCTTGAGACCTCTATTGAAATGCCTTCTTAGTTCCCCTTCTACAAAGCAATGGAAATTACAAGAACAATAAGCCATGGAAAAACAGACTGACTTACAATAGAGCTTCATAACTTTGTTGCTAGTTATATTAGCTTATATGCCCTAGCTGTTAAAACTGTATTTCCAAAATGTTTTTTGAATGTAATTATTTTCTAGTATATTCTTAAAACTACAACGTTATACATAGGCCAGGGAACATGTTTTTTTTTTTTTCTGTAAACAAATGCCAAGTCTGTTGTATTATATACAGTGACATAATTACAAGAGTCACATCTTGTAAGTAGGGTTACTATAAGGCAAGGCTGGAAAGCCCATGTGATGGTACTCAGGCCTGAGAGAGATTGTTATGCTTGGTATCTCAATCTCTGCAGAGCTGATCAGATGTCTGACCTCCAGTGGCTGCACAAGTGGGCATTTTATTTGCTTTGTTCTGTAAGAGTGGTATTTGAACACTTGTAAACACACCAGTATCTTATTTTACTAGGCATTGATGTGTCTTCTAGAGTATCAGTCTCCTCAGCCTGAGTATCACAATGCTCAAATGTGTAGAGTTCAAAGTTCTACTATTTTTTTGAACCTAGCAGCAACAAATTTGTTTTATTATTAATGTACAATACCTCAGCTTCACTGTTTGTTTGTGTTTCATATGGCTTTGGAGCATTTTTAAATCCTTATTGATGCCTGCTAAATTTTGCAGTGAAAGTAGCAAACTACAGAGGTTTCCAGAAGCTTGGAAAACTTTTAGCAAGTCACTATGTTACAGAAATTTCTTTTGAATACTTGATACTTTTAAAAGCATGTCTGCTTTTAAAAAGTGCCATTATCCGCGTGTTCACACATCAGACCACAGCCAGAGCAACAGCAACGGTGGCTTTTCATCTCCATTACTTGATTGTCTGGTCCTGTGACAGTTGCAATGGTGGGTTGGCTCCTTGATACAGAAGCCCTTAAAATGTCTATTATCATGACAGATCCCTAGTGGAAAAGTTTAGAATTACCTTTGCAATGGGTTTTGCCCCTTTCACCAATTTTTTCAAGCCTAGAAAAGTTAGCAAGTGTTAGGGCTTGGGTTTTTTTTCCTGCTTGTCTTCCTGTATTATTAACTATCCAGATAACCTCCATTGCAAACAAATATTCTTCTGGTTGCACTCCGAATAGGGTTAATTTTTCCAGCAGCCAGGAGAGGGCATTCGATACCACCTCACAACTTCGATGGGGATGGGAGAAAGGACCTTGCCAGGTCACTTACCCTGGCAGTGGTCAGCTGGTTTTGGGAGTTCTCAGTTTGGTGAGCACTCTTGTGTGAACCATTTGCCTCTTTCTTGTACACCCTTTTTATTAATATTCTATTCAGTTGTTTTGCTTGCAGTTAAATCAGTTACACAATTTATTTGTTTAAAACATAACCCCTTTACTGAAGTCGTAACTGCAGTACCATTGTTGTATGCTAGATTTTTCTAGTGTTAAAACTATGAAGACCACTATTTGTAACAATGTCAGACACCAACACAACTGATTGAAGCAGAGGGCAGTTCTGCCTCTTCATCCATCTGAGAAGATGATTTAGAAGCTTTGCCTCACTGCAGTCAGTCTGAATTTATGTCATCTAGACAATTAAAAAAAAAAAGCCTTCAAAGTAGCTTAGATAAGTTATGAGTAGGGTTTTTTCTCAATTTTGACCCATAACCACAGTAGGAAAAGGAAGTGAAGGCAGTAAAGTTCATGCCTTTATTTCCCTGAAAAGCAAACCATTGGCATTAAGTAAATTATTTCCCTGAAAAGCAAACCACTGGCATTAACTAAATTACTGCCTAGTTTTGTGGCTACAACCTCTATTAAGAGTAAAATTCAGCCCTGTATTGTAAGGGCTGAAACCTATGTCCATACTTATCTTTCCACACTTATCTTTCCACAGGCTTTCCCTAATTTGTTTTCAGTAATGGTAGTCAGAAAAAGGCAACACACCAATGCTTTCTGCTGTATTTCAGCCATTCATCAAAAAAAGAGATGCCTACGAAAGCTCAAAATAAAAACCACCCCAAAACAGATTACATCCCGAAACTCAAAGCTGAAAAAGTAGAACTTTATTCACACATTTGATACAAGACAAAAGCTGTCCTGAAACCAGCTGTCATATTTCATGATCCTAATCAGACCTGTAAGATGTCACTCCTACTATGACAGTGCACTGTTTTCTATGTCAGTGCCACCAGTGGCCACTGTAACACACATTGCTGCCATAGCTCTCTCCTAAAAGAGGATACCATAATCAATCATTCTGGTGCTGCCATTCAGACAGAAAGTCTGAGAAATGCAAGATGTGTTGAGAGATAAATGAAATCTATCACATGGGGTCAAAAGAGTTAAATCCGTCATGGTAAGAAGACTTGAAATTGCCTCACGGAAGTAAAAAGTATTTTGTTGATGAAGTGCTTTTGAAATACATTTGACTAGAGTTCTTTAAGAAATAGTTAATTTCAATGCACATTTAATTACTAGTCTGAAGTTAGTTATTTGTTAACAGGGACAGGTCAGCGTTAGGAAAATGTTACGACTAATTGTCTTGATAAAATTCAGTTCTTCACAATCCCCAATGCGTAAGTGATGTACACCTCTCAGTGGAAAAGATTTGTACCTGGCTTTTAAAAAGAAGCAAAAATTAGTATAAAAGAGCTTTTTGGTTTTAAACACACAAAGAATTACTCAATTACACAGAAATTACATGTTGTCATAGAAAATCAGAAAACAATTCCCCAGGAGAATATAGTTTTGTTTTATAAGGAAGTGAACAATACACTGGAGAATTCTGGACAAAGCATTTAAAATAAAAGCATAGGTACTGAAGTACTGAGAACAGAACTGCTCTACATTACCAGACTGAAAACAAAACATTACCAGTCCTGAAAACAAAGTTTAACTACAACCTACCATCCCATCTGTGTAAGGAAACACAGATTAAAAAAATGCATTTCACTTACAACCTTTTATTCCCAAAACAACTCACTATGAACCATTAATAATTCAAATAAGCTGCACTGTTAATCCTGATGTAGACAGATGCTGTAGTTAAAACTCTCATCAGAGCAATTAATACTTTCCTTCATTCTAGCCACGAAAATACAATTCCACAGCTGCTACACAAAGAAGGGATTACTACTGGCAGAATAGTCTTTACAGAGAGCCATAAGAGTGGATTGAAGTTCCAAAGCCAAGAGGTTTTTGAAAGGAGTTCAAAACTTGACTGTATCTTCATTTACCACAAAGCTGCAATACTTACAGTCCTTCAGAACAATGGTGGATATTTGGTTACTTTTCATGTGTTTGTCTCTCCAGCGCTGCTTCCATTCGACTTTGTTTTAAACCCTACAGGAAATAATTTAGTAAAATCTTGGTTTTGCCAACATGCAAATAAAAGCTTTAGTCGCAGAACAAAAACATTTCTAGACAATCTTTTTCAGTCCTCTACAAATAATGAACAGTTTTTGACTTTCTTTGGAAATTGAATGGGCAGTTTAGAAACAATAAAAGCAAAACTACATGTCTTCTTTAAAGATCAAAAGCTGTACAAAGTAATTTCAAACACATGCTTCTTATTCAATTGAAAGTAAATTAAAGCAATCCACAATTATATATAATCTGAAGCACCAAAGCCTCCCTTTCCAACTTCCTCAGCACGTCATTTTCTTTCTTTGTAAGTGCACAGATGAAAATATGAATCAATAGTACAAGTCACAGATTTTCAGTTACAGCACAACTATACTGAAAGTTCGTACTGGACCTTCACAATTACATGAAACAATTACTGATGAACAATCTCAGCAAAAGTGCCAAATCTGGTCTTAAATGCGATACTACCACTCATACTAAAAGAAAATACATAGAAGACTATAAAAAAATAAACATATTAATCCTGTGTCTAACAAAGACAGAATTGGTTGTTTTAGAATGGCTGTAAAACAGTGGCTATAAAAGTACCTGACAGGATCCCTCCAGTCGAACAAAGTGCTAAAACAAAGTGCTAAATAGATCCATATATATACATACACATACATATATATATATATAAAAATATGTATACATACGCATACATACATACATATATGCTGGCTCACCTGAATTTTATTCAATGACAATACTTTAACAATACAAAACACCCTTACACATAGCAATTCTGAATTAGAGTAAGCAGTCCTCCCTGTATGGCTTCTTGCTGCAAACAGGAGCAGCAACAGCAGTGCAAAATTACCAAGACACTTCAAAACCACAGCAGCACATACCAGGTAATATCCAGTGTGGTAACCACTCATGTACCAGGCTATCAGCAT
>VXBI01009831.1:66068-138437 GCA_013397375.1 Toxostoma redivivum
ACTTATTTTGCATTGTACTTCAAGGATGTCATTATTTCAAGTTGTATTTATAAAATTTTTATGTTACAGGGATCACCTTACTGGATCTTTTGCTATCTGATTTTTTTTTAATGAAGAAATCTTTACTATTTTTCACTTTGATGCTACTGTTACTGTTTCAAAAGATTTGTTAAAGACTTTTGTATTTGTAATTTAACGGATGGTTATATATAACTGATATGTATAACAATATATCAGTTATATATAATTTTAAGTTTCAAAACTAGATATTGGTGCAACTCTGAAAGGCACTCTGATCTATTCTCGTGGCCTAAAAATAGGCCTGTGCCTTATAACTTCTGACAGGGTAGGCCACCTAGCTGACCAAAGGAAGCCAGTTCATGAGGTCTTTTTGGATTTCAGTAAAACTTTTGAGACTGGCTCTCACAGTATCCTTCCTTCTGGACAAAACATCCAGCACACACCTGGTTAAACACATCATGGGATGGGTGAGCAGCTGGCTCACAGATCAGGCACAAAGGGTTACAATGAATGGGTGACATCAGACTGGTGACCTGTCACTGGTGGGGTTCCACAGGGCTCCAACCTCAGCCCTGTGCTCTTCAGCATCTCCATAAATGAATGACCTGGGCACAGGATTCAAAGGTATATTAAGTAAGTTTGCAGATGATACAAAGTGGGAGAACCTGTTGACTCCCTTCAGGACATGGAGGCCCTGCAGAGAGACCTCAACAAATTAGAGGTCTGGGGAAACACCAGGCATATGAAGTTCAAAAAGGGAAAGTGCCAGCTTCTGCAGCTGGGGTGGGGCAACACTGGGTGTATGGACAGACTGGGGAACAAGAGACTGGAGGAAAATGACCTGGGGGTCCTGATCAATAACAGGTTGAACGTGAGTTCACTTCAGCAGTGCCCTGGCAGCCAGGAGGGCCAACCCTGTCCTGGGGTGCATCAGGCACAGCATCACAGCCAGACAAGGGAAGGGATTGTCCTGTTCTACTTTGCACTGGGGCAGCCTCACCCTGAATGCCGGGGACAGGTCTGGGTGACACAGTGTAAGAAAGACATTGAGCTGTTAGAAAGCATTCAAAGGGGGGCAACAAAGATGTTGAAGGGCCTTGAGGTGAAGCTGTACAAGGAGTGGCTGAGGTCACTTGGTCTGTTCAGCATGGAGGAGACTGAGAGGAGACCACATTGCAGTCTAAAACTTCTTCATGAGGGGAAGTGGAGGGGCAGACACTAATCTCTTCACTCACAGCTGCTCAAGTCTGTGTCTGTAGTATCAGTCACTTTACATAGTTTTGTTTTCTATATACTGAATAAGTTTTCTTAATTATCAGGGAAGTTAAAATTTTATAAGTATAAGAGAATTCTAATTTTTTAATTCACTTTCTGATAAATTGTATTTTACTGTTCAGAAATCCAGTGTTGCACTCTGATTAAAAACTCCACATAACACAGAGGATATGGAGAGGGTGAATGAAGAGTTATTTTCCATTATCTCCAGCTGTACAAAGAACAGTGGGTGTTGAGTGGAATTTGCAAGAATCTCATTCAAAACACATAAATAGGCACCATGTAATAAACCCTCTAAACTCTTTTCCCAGGGGTGTTCTGTACTAAAAATGTTTATGAACTCACGGTGTGGGACAAATTGATTCAGCCATTTAACAGAGGCCGCAAAATGCAAAGACATCATCTGCTGCATTTGCCTGAGTCACAGACAGTAGCTAGAGACAATTTTGAAAAGTTTCACTGTGTATTTATACTTTTTTTTATATTTCTTGGAAAACATTTACTTCTGACCATTTTTAAAAAGAGAACCATGGGTGTGGTTGTCCTTATGTACAGAAACAGGGCATAGTTCCAACATAAAATATAAAAAACTCTCTTTATGACTCAGTTATAATTATACTGCAGTCTTGCTATGAGCAACAGCCGTGAAGCTGAATACTGGTGGAGTCAGCAAACTTGGATGATCATAATGGTTGGCAATTTTACTTGCATTTTGAAAATTACTTCTGCACAAGTGATAGAAAAAGTATTTACATATGAAGTTTTCCAGAGAAGCTTAAGCGTTATTGATGTGTTAAGCATGAGCAGCAGTTTGCTGAAGTTTTTCTGGGAGCCACAGTTTACATATCATCTACTTGCAAATGTGTAAGAGGAATGTTCACTTTTATTGTAATAAAAGTCATCAAACCACTGTTACATACAGCTTTGTTAAAGTGTTTTTAACATGTCCCCTGTGTTATATGGGTAACTTTTATAAAGCTTTATGATAACTGGTATTTTCAGCTGAAAGGAGAGAGCCAAAAAAAGAGGTGGAGTGTGGGAATGTGTTACTGTTACAATCTTGTTGATCAGTGATTAGCATTAGAAAATAATACAGCAGTTCTTAAAGCTGATTATTTTATGAGGAAGTACAGCTACAGGTTGGTCCTAGCACGGCTTCATGTGTTTAGCTGCTTTCCCGTAGCCTAGTGTTTGTACTGATTGGCTCATAAACACATCTTGAAAGTAACAAATCTGTCACTGTAAAGACCTTCAGAATACTCTCTTAAATTTTCCAGTGATGACAAGGTGAATAATGCAAGTGGCACTGGGGAAGCTAGTAAACCTGCAGAGATGCTTACCCAGAGAAGAAAACGTATCTCCACCATGCCAAATCTTATGAAACCCAGAGCTGGACCATCGTCTGCTCAGCGTTCTGCACCAAAACAACAGAGGCGAACATCGCAGGCTTCTGATGGCAGTGGTTCACTTCAGAAGGATCCCTCCCCATCAGAAAAGAGTAATGTTGAAAGCTCTGTAAAGTCTCCCATGCTTCCTGAGAAGAAAACACCTGTTCCACAAGTGCCACAGTTTTCACCACTAAAAAAATCTGTGAACAAAGAGCAAGCTGTTGGTGTAGCTGCTCCGAAAATTGATGATAACTTGCAGAAGAATGTACCCTCTCCTTTCAAGGAGAGACCAACACAGGAAAGATCAAGAACACAGGAGGAAAAGCTACCTGTGAAACCTTCTCCTGAGAAAGTCAAACAAACATGTTCTGACCGGGAAAGGATCCTCAAAGCTCGGAAATTAAGAGAAATGCTTAAAGAAGAGCTGAAGAAGGAGCGGATGGTAAGGCCTCTGTGTTGAGTAGTGCTTGTCTCTGAAGGGCAAGATACCCTGTGATTCACCCTGCATACATTATCTCATTGCTGTCATGTTTTCTGATATTTGTCAGCTGCTTACTGCTAGTAGTCTGTCATACCTCATAACTCTATGTGTTTCTGTTTATTAGCAGTAGCAGCATTTTGTTCCCTAACAATACAGATTTTACATGGAATTGCCTATCTTTTTATTTGATTAGAATCACAAGTCTTTTTGACATGACACCTGGTTTTATATTAGCATTCTAATTTTGAAAGTTTCATGGTTTGTAATGTAGCAGGGAAGTGTGCTGCAAGACGCTTGGATTTGGGATGTCTCATATTTTTTCAAGTTGATTATTGTCCAAGTTATGTAATTTTGAATAACTTTTAATTTATTTGTGCCAGGTATTGAATGCTTCTGAAAGCAAGTAAGTGACTTAAGGGTCTGCCCTCTCTGAGAAAGGGACACAAGATAATCTTGTTTTGGTTCTTGGGAGTGGTATATGTGTGCATGTGTGAACAGCAAAATTCCATGAATGGGTACTTTGTAAACAAACAAAAGTAATAATAACTTGTGAAATATTAAATACTTTTAGGGTGAATCTAAGTGTTTGTTGTTTTCTTTTGTTTCATTTTGGTTTGTATGGAAGAAGTTGAAACACAGGCCTCCAGTAATTGAAGGACGATCTCCACCAGATCGTTCTAAAATGACCATGAGAGACTTAATATACTATCTGCCAGAAAACAATCCTATGAAGTAAGTATGACTTTTTTTCTCTCTCCTTAGGTTAAATTACTTTTCAACCTCTATAATACTTCAATATGGAGTGTTAGTGCAGATGCAGTTTTGTTGCAATGGTAACAAAAGCTTCTAGACTAGCTTCTAATTTTCACATCTGCTTAATTCTGGTACAGAAGTGAGAATGGAGCTTAGTGTACTTGTTGAAATACGCAAACATGAACCTGTCCTTAGTGTTGATTTATCTCTACAGAAATACAGAATAGTATTTCTGGTGTGGCTGTTAGAGATGTTATAATTGCCCACTAGACCCAGTGGACCCAGGAAGCTAAGCATTTCTCCTTTTAGGTGCTGAAGTGCAAAATGCACTGCAAGACCCTTGAGGGTAGCTGCTTCTACTCCATTGACGTGTTTCACCAGTAGAAGGCTGAGTTGCATACAGGAAACACTAATGCAGTGGGCTGCACAGATTAGTAACAGGTGGAGCAGAGCAGGGCCTTTTCCCTGCAACTATCAAAAGCAGTCACATGAGTAGGAGTACAGTTATCCAAGTCCTGTTTTTTCAGTAGTAGATGAGTTTTCTGGTGGTGTCTCTTATCACCTGCTTGTTAATGTTTGTGTGCTTGTGTGTTTTATTTATCACTTCCCTTATTTTTTCTTTTACACTAAATAGTCCCTAAGAAGGTAAAAAGCAAGATACTCTCGTGTTCCCTGTATCCTGCCAATGGATTTCTGCTTGAAATACCTTTTCTTGTCCTTGCTTGTGCAAAAAAAACAAAATTTACTAAACGTTGGTGGTTGTGTAGTTCAATCTAGACGTGATACAAAGAAGTAAAAAAAACCTTTGTGTTTCTTTGTCCATTGTCCAGTAAAAGCCAGTTTAGTGGAAGAAAGCAGAAATGTATCTGTACAAACAATCATCTCTAGCTTTTTATGACATTCTAGGTCTTCATTGGTAGAAGAAAAGAGAACAGAAAAAAATTCTGCACCTAGTCAAATGAAAGAGTAAGTCTTGGTGGTGAAATATAGTCAAAAAGTTTTCCAGTGTACCTGCATTTCTGTGATAATACTAACAATGTAAGTGTATGTCTTTACTGTTTAAGTATCATAGCCTAATTTATAGCAATTATAATTTGGGCAGGTAGGGTGGTTAAAAATCACTTTGCTTTCAATATTAAGTTTTGCATATTTCCATTTTACAGTAGAATGAGAAGTAGGTTTCAAATTTCACATATTGACTGATTTCTTGATGTGTTGCACTGCTGGGTGATTCATCGAATTATTGAATGTCTGACATACTGTGCAGCAATTCAAAACACTTAATATTTTTGCTTGCTGTCTTAAAAATTGTAGCCAGGAAGAGAAAAGTACTCCTGATCATGAAGAAGAGGAGGATGACGAAGAAGAGAATGGGGAAGAGAGTCAAGATGGCCCACTTCTCGTTCCTCGTGTGAAAGTAGCGGAAGATGGTTCAATCATTCTGGATGAAGAAAGGTGACAAATTCCTTGCCTGATTCATGTGGACTGTACTGCACTGTGGCTCAGTTTGTAAATAGAGGAATACTTTACACTGGAATGAGTATGAGTGTATTTATGTTTGGGAGTTGAGCTACAGTGACATAGGAAACAGTGCAAAGATGTGACAAAATATGAGCAGCAGTAATCTGCATCTCTGTAGTGGCATACTTTATGAGAAATGTTGTTGGGGAAGGAGGTAGAGAGGAAAATTACGTATTTCATTACTGTGAATGAACACTGAAGATTTGTCAAACTTCCAAATACCGTCTGTTCATCTGACTTTTTTGCTTCTCACAGTTAACATGTATCTGCTTACTGTTATTTGATTGTCAGTACAATTTGCTCCAGCTTTGCATCTTGCCTGTTGCTGCTTTATTCTTCTGTCAGTGTTTTCAGTAGCTTTGCTTAGAATATGATGTTTAATAAGTAATTAAATAATTAATAAATAATTAGTAATTAAATTTCTGAGTTCCCCAAAGGTATTAACATGAGAGTTAGATCAAGATTTAAGGATAAAGAGGGCCTGGTAAAAAAAATTTGAAAATAATG
Source organism: Toxostoma redivivum (assembly GCA_013397375.1). Taxonomy (NCBI): domain Eukaryota; kingdom Metazoa; phylum Chordata; class Aves; order Passeriformes; family Mimidae; genus Toxostoma; species Toxostoma redivivum. The sequence goes on from VXBI01009831.1 coordinate 72,015, forward strand.
TAGAAGGATATTGGGAGGTTCTCATGGTTTTACAAAATACATTTCTAAAAAGTTAAAATTTTTTTTCTTTTTTTAAAGATACTTAATTATATCTGTCTGTATTATATCTTATAAAACAGAAAAAGCAAATTTACTCACAGAGGGTAAATAGGGTAGTGTTTGCTTGCTGCGTTCTCCCATTAAAGTACATGTTAGTGTAATTATTAAAATTATTACACCGTAGAAATGCTTTCTTGTAGTTAAAAAAATTTTGAATAGCTGTCTTATAAACATTTACTAGGTGTTTTCTTAGCAATATTATGAGGTGAGTCTTCTTGTGTGCTTTCTTTCCCAGCTTAACTGTAGAAGTTCTAAGAACAAAAGGTCCATGTGTTGTAGAGGAAAATGATCCCATCTTTGAGCGTGGCTCCACAACTACATATTCTAGCTTCAGGAAAAGTTTTTACACAAAACCATGGTCAAATAAAGGTGAGTATATTTTTGGTTTCAAGTTTTGAGTCTGCAGAAAAGTCCTAGTTTTCACCTATGCTTTATACTTGACAGTTTTCATCCCCAATGGAGGAAATGGATCTACTTACATGTCATCTCAACCCTCCACACTCTTACAACAGGCAGAGGTGTGGTATTTACTGTGAAAACTGGCATGTTTTAAAAGTGCAGTGCCTTTTAACATGTAGGCTATCCATGTTTTTTTTCCACCTTGGGCGTTTAGATGGTGAGGAAATGCTAGTCTGCTTTATCAAGAGCATAATTTTGGATTCTGGTTTACAGATATTGGACATCTATATAGTACTTGAACTAGGTTCTTCTGACATCAGCAGGAATAGATTGTGTAAGGTATCTCTGTGTGGACTGATTTCAGTGCAAGTGGACAGCTGTGTTCTTACAAGTGGTTGGGTTGGGTTCTTCATTACTCCTGCTGTGAATTAACAATTATTTCTAGGTTTACAACACTGTGCAAGGCTTTTTACAATTGGAACTTACTTTTTGCCACTATAGATGGAAAAGTTAGCTTCAGAATTCACTGTGCTCTCTTTGGAATGCATTCTTTTCCTGTTAATAATGGAGACAGTAGATTTACACAATGTTTTTCTGATTTATGTTTGTGTTTGTAGACATGGACAATTTGGGGTTGGTTAGCTTTGGTTTACTAGCTTTAGAAAGCACCCTTCACATTCTGCAGTCTTCTAAGAGATTAGACAGTTCTTTCTGTTGATAGTTAATTCAGCAAATGTTAATAGGGGGCCCTAGGTAAAATAACAAATACACTCCATATATACTCACCTGGACTTGCAGCTACAGTAGACAACCTCAAAGTTACTGATCTTATCACATTAAGGTTGCAAGGTGTTCTTATTTCTGATAGCAAGAAGGATGTTTTAGTAAATATTTAAGTGTGTGTAATTTTTTCTTTCTTTTCCCTTCTAGAAACAGACATGTTCTTTTTAGCTATCAGTATGGTAGGAACAGACTTCTCCTTGATTGGGCGGCTGTTTCCTCACAGAGCCAGAGCAGAAATTAAGGTAAAAATTAAAGCACTCAATAAAGAAACTGAATATCTGGTTTTACTATTCTTTTTCTTATTTGCATTCCCTTGCTTCCTCTACTAGTGTTGATAATTTTGGTGTGAATTTTCTCCACAGTAGTGCTTGTTTTCTGATACCTGTTTCAAGAGGTTGTAAGTAACATTAAAATGCTTGTTGAATTTCAATGAATGTATGTATCTAGTAAATGTAGCATACTTAAACAGACTGTTTTAATTGAAGAATGCTGATACACCTAAATGGCTGTTTGGTGAGGGGCTTCTTTGTTATCTCATTTGTTGTACACAGCTGGGAAAGTCTTTGGTATTTCAAACCTTGCTCAGATTAAAAGTCAGGAAAAGGTGTAGAAAATAATAAAAGTGTAGCTGGTGATAGCTATGGTAACAGATTTTATATTTAAAAATCAATTACAAACTTGTGTTCTCTGGATACGCATGTGAATTTCAACAGCTTTAGTTGGTTTGTTGTACTGAAGGCTTAGCTTGAGCTGCCATTTTGTACAACATATTGTTGCATTTCTTGCTTAATGATAAACACAACTGTGCACTTGCTTTTAGAACAAGTTCAAACGTGAGGAAAAAGCTAATGGATGGAGAATAGACAAAGCTTTCAGTGAGTAAATATTCCCTATCCTGTAATGAGTCACTAAATGGTAGCCATCTATTTTCATGGCAATTTCTGTGCTTTGCCTTGTCTGAATTACTTAGAAGAAAGTTTTTGCTCATAGATGAATCCAGAAGCTGTGGAATCGTAGGTTTTCATAACAAGCACAGTTCATAATAATGATCTTTTCTAGATGTCTGCTACGTGAGATTAGTATAAACTTTCTGCTGTATGTTCAGTTGAAGATAATTCTTCTTATTTATGGGAATTTCTAGCACAGTTATTTATTGTAAACTGCTTTGAGACTCCTTAAAGGTTTTCTTTGTCAGTTGAATGAGGTACAAATGTCCTACATCAGCATGTTAATACATTATTTAGTACTATGGTACAGTTTATGTATTTGTCAATTCTTAAGTTTTCTGAACTACTTAGTTTTATAACTTTTTAAAACCAAACTACCATAATCCAGGCAACTTCAGCTTTATGTCAACTTCAGCCCCTGCTCAAGTGATATAGAAATTACTTCCAAGAACTCTCTGTTTAAATGTATATAACCTTTGCTTTTTAGTATTATATCATGTATAACTGATTATTTTACAAAGATAAAACTCAAAAAAATAATTAACTTTGAAATCTGTTCTCTTTCTTTGCTTTAATCTGAATAGGAGAAAAACGACCCTTTGATTTTGAATTCTTTGCCCAGCTACTTGAAAAGGTCTTAGCAGATGAGGGAAAGAGGAAGCAAAAGACCGTTAAAAACCAGAAGCCAAAAGAAAAAAAGTCTCCAAGGCCACAGAAGTCAAAAGGTACTTTAAAAGAGTGCTTGAGTTGGCATTACAGACCAGTGGTCAGTAATGTGTTGCTGGCAGAGGAAAAATCGCACAGGGCATTACATTTTCTTTCCCTGCTGTGGACAGGACAAGAAAATCTTAGCTTCATACTGTAACATTTTCAGGTGTAGTTTATTGATGTGCAGGATGATAATAATTAGTAACAGAGCAGAAACATGATATCATGGTGAAAATGGTGCTCTTCCACTATCTGAAGCGCTCATATTCTAATTTGCCAGTTGGTAAGTATCACCATGATTTGCTGATCAATTCACTTGTAGAATTTTTGGGCCAAAATCATATTTTTGGCAAACTCTGCTGTGTTGGAAGTTTTCTTGCATTTAAAATCCTCTTCTTTTAAGGGTTCTGTTTCTTCTTTAATAGTAGTTTAACTTCCTGAGTCTGAGGAGTATGATTCTTTTCAGAGAGTCATGTAAAAGTTGTTTTATCTCTCTGGTCTGTTCAAAATAAAGATTACGTTTAATTATTGTTGATCACCACTGTGTCTTAGTACCACTTAGTACCTGGAAAAGGACCACTGACAGATTCACTTTAATTAAAAACAGTTGTACTGATGCCATTTCATACATTTCTTGCTAATTCTTGTTTGTTCCACAAGTACCCATCCTTTTGTAAGTGGTATTGTGAAGTAAACAAGTGAACATCTTTTAAAGGGGATGCTAGCTAGGAAGTAACATCTTAAAATTGAAGTAGTTGCTGCTTTTCAGTAGTCTTGGTTTTGGATTTGATTAATTAAAATATCTCATGTATTAGGACTTAAAACCATGTAGAGAAATCTTGTTTCTACACTTTAGTGGTAGATTAAAGATTATGTCCTGCGTAAAGCAGCATGAGTATGCTTTTCCACTTCATTTGCATTTTGTACTTTTAATTACAGGGAAACAAGTTCATTTAAGATGAGTAAAAAGGAAAGGAAAGCTTCTTAGTGGTTAAATACCAGGATCAAGACAAAATGTCCTTAAAGTAGGGGGGAGGAAAATTTTAGAAACTCATTAAACCCAGAAAATAGCTTGTTAATTATTAGCTAAATAATATTTCAACTTTCTTATGTAAGCTAGAATGGTCAACTCTTGTACATTTCTTGATGAAAAATTGCTTTTGCATGGCTTACATTCTGTAACCATCATCACATATTTTTGCAGACATACAAAAATTCTTTATAGGAGTAGCAATGTCTGTTTTCCCTGAATGCAAGTGTGACTGTATTAACTGCAAAAAAGCACAGGCATAATAGCATTTACTAAATTTGCTTTACATCCCATATCGACTTTCTCCTGGTGAAGTGTTGTCCCACCCATGTGTTTTGTATTAAATGCCGAAGTTAATCTATGCTGGAGCTTTTCTGGCAAATCAATGACTGACGTTCCCCAGTCCTGCTCATACACCTGGCAGTGTATTGGCAGTGATATATGAATACACAAATATTTTTGGTAGAAGTGTCTTTGCTGTTTGTGGCTCCTGCTACTCTGCCAGTCCATTTACCAAGAGTGGTATTGTCTCAATAGCAAAAGCTGCCCGCACAGAAGCTGTTAATGATCAAGATGAAATTCAGGAAGCTGGAATTTCTGATGCAGAAACAGAAGCAGATGGTGTGACAGCTGAGAAAGAAAATGAGGAATCTTTGGGCATTTCTGAACAGGCAGAAGAACAGGTTGCATCAGAGCCAGCATTAGCAAAAAAGAAGAGAAAGAGGAAGAGAAAAGATGATCTTGAGCAGAAAGTGGAGAATATTCCAGAAGAAATGCCTGTTCCTTCAAAAACTGCTAAAGAAGGGAAGTCCTGTAATAAAAGTAAGAGGCAGAAAAGCTCACTTTCAAATGTTCAAATAGAAATTTTATATAAAGTCATTGCAAATTTAAAAGTCGGAACTTGGTCTTTGATTTATATTGCTGGTCTGCCTTGTAGGAGGTTGTGGAACAATGTCTTTTTAAATCAGCCTTCATTCTAAATCTAAACATACTTTGTTTAAATGAGAACAGTTCTCTTAATACTAAGATTTTTTTCAAATGGGATTTTTAGTCTTATATTAACTCTTCTTCACTGTAGCTAGGATTTGATTACTGGAATTCTAAAATGTTTCCCAGAATGTCCAAACTGATTTAATTCTTATTAATATCAGAAAAAAAAGTGATACATGCAAGCAGTGATGGTCATACTACCTGTGGAGAAGAAGTGGATTGTGTTATTGAAGGAGAACAAAATGTGCCTGTTATAACAGAGGAAAAGAGATCAGAGTCCTGTTCACCAGTGAATAACCAAATGGAAAGAGAAGGTCATATCAGTTTATGCAGGTAATGTTTATAATGGAAAGCTTAGGCAAAAAAATAGTTTAAAGTTTTAATATTGGTTTTATTTTTCCATGATTACCACCATTTAAGTGCCACAGAATGTGCAGGTTTCTGAGAACTGTCCTGGGATTTAGTAAGCTGTTTATAATTTACATACTTACATACTCAAAATATTCTCTGCCCTAATGAGCTGCACTTGCAAAATTAATGTACATAATTACTAAGGTCACTTTCAAAAGTTATTTCATTTTTTAAGGGTGTTAAGGAAGACCATTGCTTATCCTAGGTTCTAATGTTTCTCTTGAAGCACTGCCTAATAATATTGGTAAGTTGAGTTACTATATGCTTGGAATTCTTGTCTGTAATACAATTATTCTTGTGGAAAAGGGATGTTGCTTAGATTTTATTTATGCAGAATTTGGGTGAAAGGCAAGCTTTTGGGTTCAGTTCTGGGCATACTTTTACTATGAAGAAAGTGTATACTTGTTTATTAAACGTGTTATAAATGAAAGTGGTAAATCTAAAAATTCATTATGATACTGCTTCAGAATTTTGTGTGTTAATTTGTTGTATTTAGCTTTATTGTAATTATTTGTTATTTTATACAGATTCCCAGAAACTTCCATTTTCTTTAATAGTTCATTAGAAGTAAATGAAGGGGTAGTTATTTGCCTTTCTCAACCTAGATTGTTACAAAAGATCAGAGGAAAAAATCATTGGCATACAATTGTTCATGTTAAAGTTTATTTTTGTAAAAGCAATCAGTCTACAATAATCAAATGAGATTTTAACATCATCTTACAATTGCAGTGCAAAAGTACAAAAGTTGTTTTAAAGCTCATAGTCTGCAACTATTACTAAAACTTTTTGAGATTCTCTGAAACATGGGTAGTTATTTAGTGTAAAATTGCATTGTTTTTCAGTGCAACTTCCTGTCTGTAAACAGAAATAGCTTTTTTTCTACAAGTACACTAATGTTCCTGTATGCATTTATTTATTTCAGCCTTGAAGATAGCAATGATGTTATAACAGAAGTAGAACCTGCTAAATTGAGAACCAGAGATATTAGAGATAATGCATCACAGGAAAGCCAGATTCCAGAGTTACCAGTTTCAAATATTAGAACCAAGGAAACACAAGCTGTAGAAACTACAGAATCAAAGGTATTATTATTTTTTTCTGTAGTTCTTAAGATCTTGCTCCTGATGTTTAAAAGTGGTTTGTAAATCAAAGCCATTTTTTGGTTGCTTTTGTGATGATTTCTCCACCAGGTGGAAAACAATCAACAGGCCTAAGAGCATTACCAAAACTGAAATTCTATCGGTTCTCCTGGGCTTAATGGGCTGTCTGTTAACCTAAATGTATTCAGCGAGTATACTGTGCATGCCTGATTTACCTCAGACAATTTAATTATTCAAAAGTGAAGGACTGAAATATGACCAACTAGGCCTTGCAGCAGGATTTTGCTGTCATATGCTTATTGGTGTTGAAAACCGATTTGAGGGAACACGCGTTGGGTCGTTTGTGCTGCTCCATGAATGATCTAGATACTGGAGCAGGGTGTAACCTCAGCAAGTTTACACGTGAGGCAGATCAAGAAGGAATTGCTAAGACACCCAAAGGTTATACAGGCCTCCAGAGGGACCTGGAGAAGCTGGAGAAATGGACTGACAGGAACCTCAGGAAGTTCAGCAAAGGGAGATGCACCGGGGGGAGGCACAACCCAAGGCACCAGTGCATGCTGCAAGCCACCCAGATGGAAAGCAGCTTTGCCAAAAAGAACCTGGCTGTCCTGGTGGTCTCCGAGTTGAGCATGAACCAGGAAGGTGCTGTGGCTACACAAACAGCTAACAGTGACCTGGGCTGCAGCCAGGAGAAGCTTTGCCAGCACGCCGAGGGAAGTGATCCTTGCCCTTTGTTCAGCATTGATGAAGCCACACTTGGAGGACTGACCAGTTCTGGGCTCCCTGGTGGGAGACACCTGGACACACTGGAGACAGCCCCTCAAAGGGTCACACAGATGGTAAAGGGCTGGAAGCATCTCTCCTGTGACAAAAAGCTGAAGGAGCAGGAACTGTTCAACTTGGAGAGAAGGCTCAGGGGCATCTCTTCAACATTTCCACAAAAACCCAAGGGAAGGGTGCAAACAGGACAGAACCAGGCTCTTTCCAGGGGTACCCAGTGACAGGGCAAGAGACAATGGGCAAACAGTGCAAGACAGGAGGTTCCTTCTGAGCCCCAGGAAGTCCTGTTTCATTGTGAGGGTTACCAAGCACTGGCACAGGCACAGAGGGACTGTGGAGTCTCCATCCTTGACAAGATTCAGAAGCTGTCTGGATGCAGTATTGGGCAACCAGCTCCAGGTGGCTTGAGGTGTTGGTTTTGTGTGGCCTGGCTTTGCTATCAAGGGGCTAGAGGGGTGGCCTCTGTGAGAAGGTGCTGGAAACTTCTTCCATGCCCAGCAGAGCCAGTCCCTGATGGCTCCAAAGATGGATGTGCTGCTGGCCAAGGCTGGGTCAATTCAAAATGATGGTAACACTTCTGTGATAACAGATTTAAGAAGAATTCAAAACAAAAAGGGGTTGCAGAGTTGTAACTGCCAGCAGAGAAGAGTGAAGTGAGAACATGTGAGAAGAGCAACTTTGCAGACACCAAGATCAGTGGAGAAGGAGGGGCAGGAGGTGCTCCAGCCACTNAGTGGGAGCAGCCTTGGGTGATGAACTGACCATAATCCACTTCCCTGTCTCCTTCCACTGCTGGGGAAGGAGGGAGAGTTATGGGGAGGGTATTTTAAAAGATTTATTTTACTTCTCATTATCCTGCTCTGATTTTGTTAGTAATAAATTAATTTCATATTTCTAAGTTGTGCCCCTTTTGCCTCTGATGGTATTAAGTAAGTGGTCTCTCTCTTGTTCCTTATCTCCAGCCATGAACCCTGTGTTAAATTTTCTTTCCTCTGTCCAGCTGCAGAGAGGAGGGAGTGAGAGCAGCTTTGGTGGGTGCCTGGCATCTGGCCCAGGTTGACCCACTACACTTAATCAGGGGGATTGGACCAGAAGACCTTAGCAGACTCTTCCACTCTGAGTCACTGTGGCAATCTTGTTTCTGCTTTTCTTTATTACAGTAGAAGATCAAATAAGTTTATTGTTTCTTTTCTACAACATTTCTTCCTCAGAATGAAGATACACATCACTCACAAAAAACAGATGGAAAGCAGAGTGCATCAGAAAGTGGTTCACAGTCTGAAATCATGTAAGTGGGATTATTTTACTTTGTGGTGGCACTTGAACTCAACCTGTATCTACTCAATTTGAATATAATTCCAATTGACTGTTGTATTTGAAAAAAATTTGCTTTTCCATCACTGAGGTAGCTTTGAAAGGGGATGGGAGGACAGGAGAGGTGGATGCAAAACCTTGTATACAGGACAGATTTACATTGTTTCTGTATAAAATTAATCACACTGACATGAATTGTGATTCCCTAGGAGAAGAAATATTCCTATTTATTTAACAGCAGGAAATACTTCTTCAAATATTTTGAAGTAGATTCTACTGAAAGCCAGCAAAATTGTTAAGGTTTCTTTGATGCTCTTTTCATGACATTGTAGCATGTCTTTTAATATCAGAAAGATGCAGTGGAGGTTTTTTTCTGTTCGTTGTCCTGCTGAATGCAATGTCCATGCAGTCCATGGTGCTTGACCCGTGCAGTCTGTGATGCTTTTGAAGTACATCTTGAACTGTCTAAAACTTCAAATTTGTCTTTGGTAATAATGAATACCACCTTTCTTTATACTTTAAGGAAAACTGAAAAGTCAGCAGATAGAAGGCGCTTTGAAAGACCTAAACCAAATTTAGTGAGATCATCTGGAAAGAGGGAGACAGCAACACAAGACAAAATGGAGGCCAAAACTTCTCCAACCATTGCAAATGCAGGTGAAAAGGTCAGAAAGAGATGTTGCTTAGTATATTGTTCTTGATGCTGCATCTGTTTTGCTCAATGGGGATACTGTGGGCCAGCGGCAGTCTTAGAAATAACATTTTGGGAACTGCTAATATGATACCTGCACACCTGTAAAAGAGTAATATTCCTGGCGTCAATTCCAGTGCTCTGAAGAGGACAGTAGAAGAAGCAGAAATGAAGCCACAGAAGTAGAGAACAGGGATTTGGATACTGCATCTCAGTAAGTATTGAGGTCACTTTTCCAGTCTCCTGGTATTAACTGACTGTAATTGTTCTCTTAGAAGAAGATAGTCATAACTGTGTAACTTCAATATAAATTTCAAAATTGACTTTAGCATTTTTTTGCATTATGTAGTAAGGTAGAAGGTATGTTCTTCTCTTCTGGCAAGTTGATGAAAGCATCACATTATGAAATACCTGTAATAATACCTGTAGTACCTGTAATACCTTATGAAATGCCTGTAATTTGAGAGGGGGAGAGTGATAAATATGTCTTTGCTTTCCTCCCAGCCTCAGTTATCAGGTAATGACTCTGCTTGCAGAAGCAGCTGTGGTACGCAATCTAGTTAGATTCCTCCCCTGTGTGACAAATTAATCTCCTTTTAATACATAGATAAATTGAGTTTTCACACATTGTAATACAAAGCTTGTTTCTTGTGTGAAGCCACTTGCATAAGTTTGGGCAAGTCTTTCTGAAGACACCACAATTCCAGTAAAGGAATCTGTGCAAGATATTGTATGGTTAGATAGGCTTGAATATTATGTAGTAAATGTCAGTGTTGTGGATCCTTTGTGCAGAGAATTCGAAAAAACTGGAATTGCAAAGGCAGTAGTTAGAGGATATCGACAGAGATTTAAACCTAATGTTACAAGAGCATCTGGAAGGAAAGAAGAACCTGAAACACATGTAAGAAATGATGAAATATCCCATCTACAGCCTAAGGGGGAAACTGAGAAGGTATTTAATAAAGTAACATACAATGTTTTAGCTAAAAAGCTGCTGGATGCAGCATAATGTTGTCTCTTTTTCTTTACTCTTTTGTTCCTGAGTATGACCAGGAATTAGCTATTTAATTAACCTGCTTTCAGTGACAGTGTGGTATTGCTCAGTAACCTCAGCTATGGTGAGAGATTATTACACAAATAGTAGATACCAATAGTCTTTCGTGTCCTGCAGCAAATACAACTTCAGATGTTTGCTCTAGTTTTTACTGCACCTGTCTGACTGAGAAATTAACCCTGTAATTGTTTGTGTCAGAAGTAATCTATTTTGTCTCCTCTTATGAGCAGTTAATTGGTCAATTAGGTGATGCTGTACTTTATGAATGTAAGACAGTTCAAGTTACAATACTCTGTTTCTATTCAGAATAATGACCAAGGTAATAGATCTGATGTTACCAGTGAAGATGCTGCAGAAAAAGATGACAAAATCCTGGAGACAATGTCTCAGTAAGTATGAGAAAAATAAGAAGATAAGTGCTGCTGTCCAGCAATTTGTCATTCTTGTCACTTCTGTAGTATTTGTAGTGTGATAGCTATAGAAGTTTTTGAAGAAACTTCTGCAGTACAGAAATTGAGAGCAAAATAGGAATCTTCATTATTTTATGAAGCATTCATTAAGCATTTTAATTTCTAAAGTGGTACTTCTAAATTAAAAGTCAGTCCTGGTAAATGTAAAAAAGCTAAAACAAGCCTTAGCTACTTGCTTTTAATACTAAAATGCATCCATTTCAGTGGTTAAGTATTTAAACAGTAAGAGTAAGTGTTCTTAAAGAGTAGTTAAGTGTCAAATAAGAGGAGGAAAAGGATCCAATATGTGGGCACTGTAATGCACATATTTATTAAATGTTGCATTTTTCTTCAGTGAAGTGGCAGCTGTAAAAGGAATAATACATTTTACAGAAGAGATTGTAAAAAATAAAAACTAAAAAAAGCAGACCTTCCCCCAAATAGTCCCCCACAAAAAAAAATTCCCAAAACAACCTAAACCAGGAACAGAAATGAAAAAAACAAAACCTCAAACTTCTCTTTTAAAGGGAGATAGTTGAAGAGGATGGATGGAGATAAAGTAAGTGTGATAATCTGCCAGAAAAATATTTTCAGTTATTTCTTTCATTAACCTGCTCTGTAACTTGATGCTCAGTGTAAAAAAGAATCTGACAGTTCTAGTAATGCTCTACTGATATTTTTGCATTAGTAAGATAAAAAAAAATTATGTATTTTCTGAACACATTGAAGAAAAACTCTAAATATTTGCATATTTTTTAACTCTTTATTAAATTAGGTCCATCTGCCTCTAGAGTAGATAGGAATGCAAAGATCATTATGGATCAGAAAAAGGTCTCTCTAGTGTGGTATCCTGTCACATGGGAAGAGGAAAATGACAAGGCAAACATAAGTTTAAACTCTCAGTCCCCAGTAGATACATTTCTAATTTTATTATTTCAGGAAGCCAGTAATACATTTTAGATAAGTATATGTTAATAACTGTTTAAAAGAAAGGGGAAAAAAAAATCACTTCTCCAAGTCTCCTCCTACTTTCAGATGTGGTATGTACTTCCTGGATCATCTATGTTTTCCCAGGTCTAATGAAACAGCTGGTTTAAAAGAAGGTGGCAAACAGATTGTGTTGAATCTACCTCTAAAGAGAGGTAGAATACAGAGACCAAAACCAAATCTTGGAAGAACTGTTACTAGGCAGAAGGAACTAATAGATAAAAAAGATCCTGAAAAGGAGACAGTTGAAGGTGGAGAAGCAGAAAAAGGTGTCAAACACCATCAAGATGAAAACAACGATCCCTGCCTCAAAAGTGTAAGTTTCTTGAGCAGTTGCTTATGCACACTGTTTTGATGGGTCCTTAGTAAAAGCCTTGATTATAAAGACCTAGTAATTTGTAGGGATAAGCTTTGCATGCTTTATTCATTATTTCAGAATAAACTAAATTGTCATAAAATTTCCTCATTTTTGCACTTGGGTTCTGTTTTCCATGGTGTCAGGTTTAACCCCAGTCAGCAACCAAGTACCAGCTTGCTTGCTCACTGCCCCACCAGCGGCACTAGAGACAGAAGTGGAAGGGTAAAAGCTGGAAAACAGGGGCTGAGAAAAACTCTTAAGTGCTGGATGTAAGGTTTAGTAGAGAAAGCAGAAGCTACACTTGTATGCAGAGCATAACCAGGAACTCTTCTGCTACTTCCCATGAGCAGGCAGGTGTTCAGCCATCTCCAGGAAAGCTGGGCTTCATCATTTGGGAAGACAAAAGCCATTCCCCTCGCTTTGTATACTGAGCTACATGTCAGCAGGACATGGAATATCCCTTTGGTCAGTTTGGGCCACCTGTCCTGACTGTGTCCCCTCCCATCCTTCTATACCCCCCCAACTTCCTCTCCAGCTTGGCAATATAAAAAGCAGAAAAGCCCTTGGCTCTATGTATCCCTGCTCAGCAATAATTAAAACGTCAACCCTGCATGCAGCATTAACCCAAAACACAGCCCCATACTTGTGAAAAAAGCTGATTCTGCCCTAGTCAAAACCAGCATACATAGAAATGGAATATATCTCACTTCGTTGTATTGTGATACCAGATCTGAAAAGAGAAATGCAAAGAAAAAATGTCTCAGAAGATTAACCACTTAAAAGAGAAAATATAAAGAAAAATTACTTTTTTCTTTTATAGTAGACATTTGTATTAGTTGGGTGTACAAGAAGCAAGAGAAATCTTAGTGTTTCTGTAGAAAATACTAAAACTTTCTCATTTCCTCCTGGTCTCCTAGAAGAGAGATTGAGCAAGTATTTCATCTTAACAGAGTAGAACTTTTATATTTTTTTAGGATTTAACAGTTCATGAAGACACACAGCCATCCAGTGTGACATTAGAAGATGTTTCGACAGATTCTGAGATGAACTCAATATATTCAAGACAGTGTTTCCAAGAAAAGTCCTCAGAAGTAGAAAGCTATGAAAGTGAGAAGGGATTGTCAGATGTCGCAAAACAGATTTCAGATTCCAATACAGGGTAAAGTTATTTCACTTTAATGTAGAGAAGAGATAGCTTTGAACTATCAGTATCTCTAGATCGTATAAGATTTTACATTCAACTCCAGCATTACAAACAAGTTTTATGTATATAAAGACATATTTAATCAAGATAATACTAGACATTAACTAACAAAACCCCAAAACCTTGAAAGCATTAAATTTATATATGCTGTTGGATGTTAATTTGACCTTCAGGCTATTGGCCTAATTTTCAAAAAAATGCACCTTTCTAGTGCTCAGTCCCTGTGATTGTCTTCTCCATGTTGGTGTCCACAGTGCATCCCAGTGTGCTTATATAAATCTTGAGTACAGCTATTCTGTAAGTCTGCTGGGTAGCTCTAAACACAATTAGAGGAAGTTATTTGTAAAATATATATATATCTTGTTACAATGTCTCAAATTATCTTCCGGGTCTCAAGTGGAAGGAGCAGTTAACTTCGCTTACCTACTTATAAGATACAGACGCTTTTGGTGATGATCACTGTGTTTTTTATTGAATTTTTCCATGTCACTAATGTTGTTATTGCTCTGAGAGCTGTATACAAGTGTGCCATATTGTCTCATGCCTTTGATTGTTCTTTTCACTTGTTTTTGTAGAGAATCTCATCCTCGGAAGGAAGAGGAGAAAACTGTTGTATTGTCAGCTCAGCTGCTGAGGACACGATTCCAGAGACCAAAGCCAAATTTAAGAACAGCTAGTAGAAAGGAAGTTCTGGATATAAATAGTAAAGGTGCATCACAAAAAGATACCAACAAAGAAGAAAGTTTGACACATTTTGATAGTGAATGTAGCATCATCCCTCCTGACACAGATGTAAGGCTTTTGGTTTTGTTCCTTTAGTTATATTTGAGCTTTTGGTTTTGCAAAATGAAATACTAATTTAAAAAATACAGAGTTAACTTTTTGAAACAATTTTTTCAAAAGCTAAAATTTTCTACATTAAAACTTGTGTATTTTTCACTTGGTCATATGTGAGGAGAAAAAGATGACTGAATCTCTTGTTATATGTCCAGATGTCTTTCTGACTCAGGGTGGCATTATAGAGTTGACAGAGAAGAAAGAAAAAGTATTAGTGGAAGATGGCATGGCACAGAAGAAATACAGATTTCAAGCTGTTTTGTCTTAAATAAAACGTGTATTTGTCCTGGAAAGACTAGGAAATCATTAGTGAGCAGTTACGGAGAAGTTTTTTAGGAGAGTGCAAAAAACTCTCTGAGTTTTTCGGGGAGTGATAAATACCTAACTTAATAGACATCATAAAGTCTCCTTTTGGTTTATTATTACAGCTTTTTCTTGTTCTTGTGTTTACATTTTTCAGAAAGCAGGAAAATGTGAAGTTTTAAAAACACTAGAATCCTTGGGAAAGGAGAAGTCACTTTGCTCTCAGGAGGTTCCTGAGAGGCCAAGTTTTAAGTCCCCAAAAACATTTTCAAGATCAGAGGATGGTGAACAGGAGTTCTGTCTACCTGAAATTAGCCAAGATGACATTTCTACTACTATTGCAGAGTAAGGGTTTAGCTATTTTTGATTCTTGACTGTAACAATGAAAGAATTTTACAAGGAAGTCATTGTGCCGATGGATTGCCTTCTGGCAAACATAGTCTAATGAAAATACAGCACAAAATTTCCGTTCTCATAGTTTAACACTAGTGATACTACGATTTCAGTAGCTTCTATGCTAAGCATGACATTAATGAACACTTACTTTATAACTGTTTCATCATCTGAGAAACTGGATTGATTCCATGTAAGCGGGGAAATACTAGTTTGTTTACCAGAGAAATGATCTAAAAATTGCATTGGTTTTATAGCACCAAGTAGTCATTAAGTTAATACCTTCAGTGAGTTAGTTAATTCTGCTATTGAAAATGTTTAGAAGACCATTGCTTTGAAATTTTTGCTGAAACAAATTGTCGTTTGTAATTTAAACTCAGCTGAACTTCTAGTTCATAAGATTTCTCATAAAATCACAGTGTTTTTTGCATGTAATACTAATAGACCTGTGTTTATATTTGTTATATGTGTTTCGGATTACTTTCTCTGTCTTAACGTTGCATTGCTGATGAAAAACAGCACTCAAGAAGAATGTCAACACACACCTCTTCCACCTGTCCAGCTGGCACGGAACAAAAGGTGCAAGCCAAACTTGGTAAGAACTGTTGGAAAGAAGGAGTTACAAATATCAGAAAACGAGAGGAAGAAAAAGCCTGAAGCTGAGCAAAAAGATGAGTTTGACAATACTGTCATGGTAAGCCTTAGTAAGAGTAAGCTTTGCATTCAAAGTTGGTTTGAAGTGCATGTTCACTTTTATGAAGTTAAATGAAAACACTGAAATTGCATTGCCTGAAGCCGAGATAATATGTGAAATGAAAAATTCCCAAACCCTGGTAAGCTGAAGTATTGTAGGTATGAAATCAGTGAGGTCTAAAACTTGAAGTATTAACTTTTTTTTACAAAGGATCTGCTTTTGATTGAATTGCACGATAGGAAAAAATTGTGCACATCTATACAAATTCTATAATAAAAATGAAAAAAAATTATCTTTTTTTTCTCATTTCACCTTTCCTGTTTGGATTAATCAAATCTGTGTTGAGCAATCTAGTATAATGTCTCAAGTGAAGGCAGAGGACGCCTTTTTTTATGAAAAAAGGGGTTTTTTAATTTGATAAGCTTTAACTGACTTCATCACTACAGTAGCTGATACTTCTCTATTTCATACAAGTAAATGACACTGTGTATCCCCACAGACACTTTACTAGGGTCTGTAAAAGATGTAGAAATCCTCAAAAGCCATTTACAGTGTGATGTGTTCTTTGTAACCATTTTGTGGGTTGCACGTGAATTGTATCATGGGGATAGTGGTATCTGTGTAGACTTGCCTTAGTTTTGGCATACAGCTAAACTTTGCAAGAGTGATTGTTTTGGATGATGTTTGGTTATAGCTGGTTTTGCTCTTGAGCCTATGAAAAGTACTTGTGTCTTGCATTCATCTCTCATCTCCCTTCAGTGCCTCAGTTGGCTCACCCCTAGCTGAGATAGTTCCTTGTGGTTCAGCTTTGGCTGCTCTAGACCTGTGGCCTGTGAACCATGCACATGCATCTGCTCTGTACTGGGCAGATCTATAGAACCAGAGCAGGTCTGGTGCTCCTCTTTACTAATCAAGCTGTCACAGGCCTGAAGTGGTGAAAAATACGTTTGAGAGAGGCTTCTTTGTGGAACCAGTGTGGCAAATACAGATATAAAGCTTATTAGGCCTTCAGGAGCTTGAGGCTGTGTTATTGTGGCTTGGGTCTGTCTGTGCTGCCCTCTGCAGTGTCCAGTTTTCAAAGGCTTTCCATTTACTGAAGTATCTTGTTTCCACAGTGCTTCATGTATTACTAAATAGACAAGTTTTTCCCATAATGCTTGGGTGCACATAGCATTTAAGAGCTTAACTCTAGGTATCCCAGGAGTATGAAGACTTCTGTTCCTTCTTGCATATAAACTGAATTATGATAACATGATTTTTAGCTTTATTCTAACTGGGAAAATAGCATCATTTCTATTTTTCTGTATAAAATATATGTCTGTTTTAGAAGCTTACATACTTCTATTTTTCTTCATGCTTCTTTTACTGTAAAATAAAGGGTGAAAATGAAGCTGTATTATGTCAAGCAGATGTATTGAGCAAAGAGGAACAGGAGCAGCAAGAGATGCCTCAGGTGCTCTCTATTTCTGAAACCTTATTGTCTGAACAAAGCAGGTGAGGCTCGAATTTATCAAAATTGCATTTGAAAAGCTTTTGTCTGTGCATAATGAGACACCTTTGCAATTGTCAATTCTTCTGTTTCTTGTCTTTTGTCTTTCTACAGTATTTCATTTTCAGTGCATACAAACAGCTTCTTCCAGTGTTTTTAGAGCACTTTTTTTTGTCTGCACTCCTTGTCATTGTTTATCTGGTACATACTTGATCTGTATGAGGTCATAGCACTTCTTGACCAAAGTTTTTTATTACTGGGTCTATATTTGCTTAAGTAGCAATCCAACATGGGTCTATATTTGCTTAAGTAGCAATCCAACATGTAAGAATGTAACATACAAATTTTAAAAAATGTCAGAGACCTGACTTTCACTGATCCATCCATGTGCTCTTCCATTTTACTGCTGCTGTTGTTAAAATAAGTGTGTGTTAGACTGCTGATACTTTGATGTTGGTATGGTCAGCAACACAACTTCTTTTTTATGTTAAAAATGCCTTGACAAAGACATTTTGTTATTTCTGCTCCGAAATTAACCATGAATGAGAAATATATTTGAAAATATAATTTTATCTATCTTAAACAAAGCAGTCTCTTAGTCTCTTGTGTAAGTATTGATTCAAAACTTAAGTGTAGAAGTGCTTTTTTTCTCTCCCAGCCAAAGTCAAGTGTGGTTTTTCTGTTTCTGTTTGTTTGCTTTATATTCACTAGTACTGAAAAATTGACCTCCCAAGAAGGCAAGCTGAGTGCTCTGAAACCAGGTCAATTCATAAGGATTGAGTCTCCAACAACTAGACCAAACCTAGAAAGAGCAAACTGTGAAAAAGGATCTCCAGTAGTACAACAACTTGCTGCCTCAGCTGAAGAAGAAATGAATCAAGGAGAGAATCTTCCTGTGGCAGAGGAATCTGAAAACACTCTCTCCTCAGAAGTGAGATTCTTTTCATTTATTTCTGACTACACTTTCTGATGCTTGCTTAAAAACTAGCTGTTTTTAAGATATCTAAATGAGCTATTGTAAATGCATTTAATGAATTTCAGCCTAGTAGGAATTGTTGTTCAGTGTTTGCAATCTATTATAGGGTTTTCCAAAATCCTGTTAGTGACACATTGATAAGACATATAAAGACTTCACTTGAACTTTGACATTTCAGTCATATTGATGATACATGAATAGTTACCTACATGCTGTATTTTTGTTGCTAGGTTTCTCCTGAGCTCTTTGGTGGCTTCTCATGAAGGACTATATTGGTTATAATGTCTGTTTTTATTAGCTAAATGCCCTCCTAGAGGAGCAAGGAACAATGATGGTGCCATAAACTACTTGAAAGTTTTTAAATGAAGTTTCATCTCAGATTAACAATTTGATCATAATTTGCAGTAATTTATTTTACAGGTGATATATTTTGTGCTAATGTTGTTTTTTTCCTCAAAGGATGACATGGAGGTAGTGTTGCTTGTGGGAAATTTGACTGAGAATGACAATCTAGACATAAATTCAGGAACCATGACATCAGGAACACTTAGTTCTTCTAAAAAATCACCAAGTTGCAACACCAAAGAAGAGCAAGAACAGTGTCTATCTACAGATGCTATAGGAAGCACTCAGGATACTACAGAAAGGTAACCTTACCTGTTAACAAAGTAAAAAACCTCTCATTTTGATTTCAGCTGGGGTAGAGTTTATTTTCTTCTTAGTAGCTGGTACAGTGCTGCATTTTGGATTCAATATGAGAATAGCATTGATAACACACTGACATTTGAGTTGTTGTTGAGCAGTGCTTACCCTGAATTGAGGACTTTTCAGTATCTCATGGTCTGCCAGTGTGCAGGTGCAAAAGCAGATCAGCAGCCAGGACAGGTGATCTGAACTGGCCAAAAGGATATTCCATACCGTGGAACATCATGCTCAGTCTGTAAACTGGAAGGACCTGGCCAGGAGCTGCTGAACACTGCCTGGGGACAGGCTGGGTATCAGTCAGCAAGCTGTGAACAGTTGTGCATTGTCGGAGTCTAAGACATCCCTTTGGGAGTCCAGAGTTGCTGAGACCCTGGTCAAGGGGCTCTGAGACCCTGGAATGATGCCCAAAACATCTGTGNTGCATCACTTGTTTTGCTTGTATTTCATTCCCCTCTGTTTGTCTCCTTTTCATTATTTTATATTTTACTTTGTTTTGATTATTAAGCTGTTCTTACCTAAACCCACAAAGTTCACCTTTTCTTTCTAATTCCCCTTCTCCTCGGGGTCTGGAGACTGACTGACTGCATGGCATTTACTTGTCAGCTGGGGTTAAGCCGCAACAGTACTTTAAAACTTTTGTGCATTTGTCCAGTTGTTTTTGTATAGCACTTTCTTTTGGAAGGCTCTGAGGTGTATTAGCTGCTATCTACTATGTGCAGTGAAAGTCACTAGGTGGCATTCTTAAGTAATATAAGGGTTTTTAACAGGATTAGGGGATTTTTTTGAAGGCTGTTTTCCTTTTCCTTTATAGAAGGACCTTCATGGGTGAGAGCAGAAGGAAGTAATCAGAGTTTGGCATCTGAATGTCTCACTAATATATTCTTTAATGTGGACCAAAGGCTGAGCAGTGCCATTTGCACTCCCTTATAATTGAGAAATGGCAAGAAGCCAGCAAGCTCATTTTATGTTTTTGTAAGATATATTTTGAGTCTCTTCAGTTTTTCTTACCAGTAGGAGAACTTCCTGTAATGATGCTTATAATATATGTGCATTATGAGGCAGAGAGTGCCACTAACATGCAATAGGTCTAGGTTGTATTATAAGCTAACTTCTGTTCGGTCTTAACTTACACAGAGCAGTCCCAAATCAATTTATTTTACAATTTTGCTGTTTTCTGGAATTAACTTCTGGTTTGCATCTGTCTCTGAAACTCTAAAACTCTCAAAAATATCTTCTATAAATTATGTTGAAATCATGTCTCAGAGTCTCTGTGATAACAAGACAGTCTTACTTGACAGTCTTCTGGTCTTCTATGATGGTGGACTTTCACAGACTCACAGAATGGTTGAGAGTGGAAGGGTCTGCTAGAATTCTTTCTGGAGTCCAGGGATACACTATTCACTGTTCTCCATTTATCGAGCCAGTCATTTCATTGAAAGATGTTACCAAGTTCATTAGGCATGACTTCCCCAGTATGAATCCATCCTGACTACTCTAACTTTCATGTGTCTGGAAGTAGTTTCCAACTTCGTTCCATCACTTTCCCATGGACTGAGATGGGGCTTACTGAATTGTATTCTTTTGGATTACTCTTCGTCCCTTTTTATCAAATCGTGAGTTTAGAAGGCCGAGATTTCTGTCTTACTGGTATGATGAAGGTGTTTGAACAGATACAAGAATTGTATACTTTTTGAAAGCAGTAGAACCTTGAGCACTGGAATTAGTGAATATAATGTTCCTATGACTGCTTAATTTTGTTGGTATAGCTGATACTTTCCAATCTCTCTGACTTAATGTTGTTTTCCTCCCAAAAAATCTTTTCCAAAAGTAATCAGGAAGGTCCACTGGTGCAGACTAATTAACTCCTTTATGCAGATTTTCTTTTCTTCCTTTTTTTTACACGTAGCCAACTAAGCAAACAAAATTTCAAAGCACAATTTCATTTCTAGCTAGAAGTACTAAATATCTGATAGTAAGCCAAGCTTGTGGAGTGTATTTTGTCATTCTTCAGAAGTAAAAGTTGAAACATATTTTTGTAGGTCCAATGATAAATTAAGTTCTGGAGAAGAAAGTGGACAGAGAGCAAGGGAACCCCATTGGAACCCAAGGCCAGACCTAATGAGACTTACTACAAAAAGAGATTATCCTGAAGAGTGTGAAAACAGAGAAGAGGACAACACTGAGAGAAATGAAGAAGACTCTTTGGTGTTATTAAAAACATGTGTATCAGGGGTAAGTGCTGATCATGTATTTTGAGCCAGTTCCACCTCAGTCCTTTTGCCCAAAAAGGAAAAAAAAAAAAAAAATCTGGCACAGAAATCCAGTTTATGGCTGGAATGTGATTATTTGATTTTTTCAAAAGTCACTATTGGAAACTATGCTGAATAAATGGCCTTAGAATTTAAATACTGTGGAAATACTTAACATACACTGTTGTCTTAAGTTCTATGGTTTATATGATCAGAAATTTGCATTATAATAAATGCATGCTAACATTGTTAAAAATCATTTACTATTTGTTATTCATTGGAAGTGGAAAATAAGGCAGTTAAATAACCTCAGATACTACCTAAAATCTGTGTTAGTATACTTAGAAATTAAAATTAGTGTAAACTTAGTTCAGACCTTCTTCAATTTCCACAGCAGGCCTAACTCAGCCCAGACTAATTCCATCTCTGTCTAATTCTTGAAAACTGAGTCAAGTTTATCTGTTGTTCACTATTTTCTATATGGATGACTAAGAACTTCTAGTTAGCATATAATTTTAGCCAAATATCCAAAGCTGACAGAACCATGGTTGCTGATGTTTGTCTGTGTATATGAATAATATTTAAATGCTTTTATATAAAGTATGATAGTTTTTTCTTCCTACCTTATTCCCATGGCAAAAAAAAATTGTACCTGCAAATTGTTCTTTAAATTAGTAAGTAATTTTCGAAAATTAGTCATCTTTCCAGCTTCTAAAGAATTACTGCTCTTGATAAATTGAGCATGGTCTTGGTCTATTAACTACTAGCAGCACTGGGAGTTCAAGCATCATAGATAATACCAGTTAATGACAGGTCTGCTATAGAGTCCAGAATTAAAGACAACGAGGAAGAATAGCCTAAGTTATCAGAGATGACAGCTGGGCATGTTCTCAAGATCCTCAAACCAAGTTCTTTAAGTCACCAAAACCAGTTGCAAATGTTTGGTGCTTAATATGGTAATAATTATCTCCTCTGTTCAGCAAAACTTCAGTAATACAGTGGAAGCTGGATCCTTCTCAGAAGCTACAAGGAAACACAATTTTGCAGAGCATTTTGAAGAAACATCTCATAAGAGAATCAGGCAGGACACTACACTCCAGTCTCCAGGGAGATCATCAGAGAGTGAGAGTCAGGTAGAACAAGATAATGATCCTCAGCTTTCTACCTCACAGGAAAAGCATTCAGACAACTTCCCGAGGTAAAGCAACTGTTTTACTTTATAAACCAAACTCAGTTGATTGATAATTATTGGCCATAGTTCTGCCATGTGTTATCTGAGTGCATGCCACATGTCAGTTTTTGTGTCTTCCATCTGAACTTAGCAGATGTGTGCAGATACTCTGTCTCTTACTCTGCCTGTATTCTCATAAAATGAACACAGCCAGCACTCTCACCAATCCATCCCATGGTTTCAGCAGAAATTCCTGATTTTATAGGGGAGGACTGGAGAGTACCTGTGTTCGGGGGCACAGGGATTGTGGGAATAAACTAAAGAGAAATTTTGGGCTGAAAGTGTCCTCTGATGACATTTGCTTCCACTCCCCACCAGTTTACTAAGGCAGATGTTTTGGGGGCGGTTTGTCATTACTTTTGATACTCAGAGTGGTTGTGCCCATGATTTTGAGGAAGGAATCTCTAAGTAACTGATTATTGAAGAGAATGCCATCGGAGAAACCAAAGCAGATAAGTAGTTAGCATCTAACAGTTTCAGTTTGTAAACAATAGTCTGATAAACTAAAGTATCATAGTTGGGGGCTTCGAGTCTAGCTTTAGCAAAAGACAGCTGAAAGTGTTCCTATGACTTAAAAAGTGTGTGACTTTCACATCCCTCAAAATTAAAATTATTTCATACTTTTCTAATCAAAGAATTGCGTATCTTGCAAGTTCAATTGTGAAGATTTCTAGCATTCTGAAACTGCATAATACACATTTGCAGTCAGTACCTTACATACACAGGAAATAATTAAATTTCTGATTAAATGCTTACTTGTCACTATTAGGTTAAGTAAGTAGTTTGCATTGTTGGTCACAATGATAACTTTTTTAAAATTGAGTTTATTTTGATTTGTAGTATCCCTCTCTTTGGAAGGTCTTGTATTTCATTGTTTTTGTTCTGCACTTTAGAAGGCAGTTCAGGAGGTCATCAAAACAGACAGCACTGCCAGAACATGTGTTGGAGCCAAAAACTGCTACTTCTTCTGCCTCTGAATGTGAGGCTGATTGTAGTGAGAAGGGGAGTCAAAGGCAGGAAGCTAAACTTCGTGTTACTAGAGACAAAAGTTTGAAAACTACACAGAGAAGAAAATCTGGCAAGGAGCCCAGAAGTTCAAAGATAACCTTTGTTACCCTCCGGGCTTCTGAAGAGGAGGACGAGGATGAGGAGGCAGATGACTTTGAGCTTGGTGATGAAGATGAATGCTTTGCATCAGAGGAAGTAAACAAGGCTCCAGTGTTTGTTCCTATAGGTCTTCGATCTCCAAAACCAATTCCTGTGCAGATACAGGAAACCATGGCGGAGGTATTGTGTAGCTGTGTTCTACGTATGTAATTTTGTTCTGAGTGTTTAAAAAGATTTTATTCTATTTGTATCTCTGAGTATTTGGGTTTTATCCGAGCTCAAGTTAAGAATAATGTTGAGAGTAGTAGGGATGTTACTTGGCACATACACTTGGTTTTGAACTTAATACTATATCAGCCTAAAATCCAGTTATGTTTGTAAACTATATATAGGTCTGCAGGGTACTCAACAGTTTCTTTATTGGGATTGAATATAGGCTCAGACTCAGTGCTCATCCATGTGTTTTGAGGCCCAAGATGGATCAAATGGAGCACTTCAATTTCATATTGGAAGGTTAGGAAATGAGGGTATGAGGAAAATGTTTTTGTATGTCATGTCCCCCTTGCCATGAAAATTTAACTGTCAGGTTGACCTGACCAGCAGCCAGACACACACATCTGCTTGCTCACTTCCTTTTCTTGTGGGACAAGGAGAAATTAGAAGGAGGGCAAGAAGATTTCTCTAGTGACATAAAGATAGTTACATACATGAAGGAAAAGTTGCGTGTAAATGAAAAGCAAAATAAGGAATGTATGGCTGCTTTCCATTGACAGGTTACCTCCTAAAAATCAGGGCCTGTGTAAGAGTAACTTTGGAAGACAAATACCCTAACCACAAATGGCCTTCTCTTCTTCCTCCTTTCCCTGAGCTTTTATCTGAGCTTGTCATCATATGATACAGAATTCCCCTTTGATCAGTTTGGGTCAGCTGTCCTAGCTGTGTGCTCTCCTGACCTCTTTCTTACCCTGGCCTCCTTTCTGGGTAAAGGAATAGGAAGTAAGCTTTGACATTGTGCAGGAATAGCAAAAACACTGGTGTGTTACCAACACTGTTGTAGTTATAAATCTAAAAGACAACATTATGTGGGCTGGTATGAAGAAAATTAACTGCCTCCTAGCCATGCCCAGTACAATCTTCACCCTTTATTTCATACCATTTGTATCATGCCTAGGTCTTACACTCTCCAGTACAAGACATTTTTCCATTTTTTTCTCTTGTCATCGCTACATTCCATTCACTTCAGTGCTTTTTGCTTTCAAGTGCTTTTTTGCCTACTATTACTGCTAGTTCTCTTCCTCTCTTTGCCCACTGAAATCCTGCTTTTTATTGTCTCCAGGATTAATCACACTGTTTCTTTCTCCAGGTGAAACAGCAGAATAATTTAAAGCTCTGTCAACACACCAAGGGATCTCTAGAACAATAATGGGCAGCAAAGATGCTGCATGGAAACTTTTAGTGAATCCTTGATTTCAGAGATGTGGAATGTATATTATGTGTGGGGATTATAAGCAAGTTGCCTAGTTTAACATATATGAGACATGAGTACTAGTGAGGGATGTGGTTAGATATCCAAGGACCCAGCTGTTGTAAAATTCAAATAGGTCAGTCAAAACATTATAAATTGCACTTGTAAAGTGCAAGCCTTTGAGAACAGCCCAGACTGAGCAGTGTTTTCTGTGAGAACTTCCCTGGAAATATCATGAACTTTCTGTCAAATTTCAAGTCCTCATTTCTGAAAATGTCAAATGTCTGAAGTTCTCAGTAAAAACACGGTGCTGAAGGAGAAAAAGAAAAGTAGGTAAAATGGTGAGTGGGTGTGTTTCTATGTATCTGCATGTCTGTTCCCTATATTGCTTTGAAAGTAAGTCTGAACTGTTTTTCCATCCTGAAGATTTAGAAAACAGAGAAAGGGTAACAATTAAGAAAATCCATTTGAGGTAAACAGTCACTGTAAAAGATCTCAGCTGCATAACTTAATTTGGTGGAGAAATGAGTGACTAGAGACAAAGCCTTAGGTCTGATGCATCCACTTAGCTACAGGTAGCAGTACCTGTTCCGCCTGCTGTTTATACCACTGCTTCCTTCTCAAATCAGAAGGTATGATTTTTGTGAAGGATCCCTCTAGATGTTGAACATCTTTTAAATATGTGAGGTTTATAAAAATTTGCATTTGATAGATTTTCTTTTGTGTCTGATGAACTGAAATACCTGTAAAATTACTTTTGCAGCTGGAAATACCCGTGAATATCCCAGATGTGCAGGTGGCTACTGATGCTGAAAATCTTCCTTGTGCTTCTATCCAACCAGTACAGAGGGAAGAAAAAATAAGCACCTCAATACCTGTAAGAATGTCTTCTGTTTGTTTTATTGGTCATACAAAGCTATTTCAGCAGTCTCCTGTTGCCATGTCTGAATATAACTGTGTAGCTTATTAGACTGCTTCCTGTCCCACACAGGCACAGATGTGAGGCACAGCTGTGGGAAAACTGTGTAAATATTTTGTTAGCCTTAAAACCAGGGCAATGTGTGGGCACAGAATTTATGTGTAAGCATTAAATAAAAATTATGGAGTCATTTTATATAGAACTTTGATATTTTTTTCTTTTTATTTAAGGAAACAATCATGCATGAGAATCCAGAGGTGGACAAAGGTAGATATGATATAATCTTGCTCATGTATTTCCTGTTAATTTGCACCGATACATACATTTTCCCTTTTCTTAAAATATGTTTCTAAAGGTGCCACCATCTTGGCTGACAGGCTCAGCTGTGTCCTGCAGTGGGTCAGCTGGAACTGGCTATGTCTGGGGCAGGCCCCTGCTGCCAACACCTTGCTATGTGTATCCAGTATACCCATTAAAGACAGTCATGTTGCTACTCTGTTGTAACAGTAGTTTGAATTTCCTAGATGAGAATGGCTGCAAGCATTTTGATCCATAAATAAGGTCAATTAAAAAAAATATGTACTTCACTGTATTAGTGATAGTGTCAAATACTTTTTGAGTATGGGTAAGTGGATTTCTGATTAATGTGCTTGTGATTTTTAATGTGTGTGAATAACTTCACAGGAATTAACGATGGAAGCACTGAAGCTGCTATGACTTTACTTGCAATGGGTGATCCAAATTTCCAGTTAAAAACAAGCACTGAAGGTATGATATGATTTATGGGACAAAGCCTTGCTCTCATGCTTTGTGGGCCAACCTAAGGAGGAGGGATGGAGCAGTGGCTGCAAAGGTCTTCCACATGCTGCTGCATAGCAGGAGGTCAAGAATCTTTTATGCTTTTAGTCCTATTGAATTGTAACACATAGTGAGTCTAGCTAGTGCAGGTTGGCTGGAAAGAGGCAGGCACCCTACTGAATACTGCCAACTGTATCACTGCTAGAAAGTTGTTTCTGTGACCTGTTTTAGGAAGCACATTTAATTGATCTGGACACATAAACTGAACAGAAGAAAGGGATCAAGCTTAAATGACTGCAACTTTCAGGGATCTTTTCAGACCTTTTTTGTGAAGCATAACCTTTTCATCCTAACTAGCTGCAACCTGAAATTACCTGTGTTTTTATAGATTTTATGTAGCATTTATTATTTGCATTTTGCAAATATAAGTTGTTGTGTTCTTATCACAAAAAGTGTTCTCTTGTATTTATCTGGTATTTGAATCTGTGTCTTTTTAGAGATTATAAACTTTGTGAAATGAGGTTTGAAGTTATATGGCTTTATATACATGCCAAACCTGAGTGTTTTAAATTAAGTTTTCCCATTCTTTTTATTGTTATAACCAGAACAGACACATATGCCACCTGCTCAAGATGACTTGGACATGGCTGATAGCCTTGTAATTCATACCTACTCCAAAGAAAATAGAACTTCTAGTCACTATTTGCTCGCTTCAGATACCTCTATCAAGGAATCTCTGTTTATTGAGGATGGAAACAACTTCAATGTAGAGCATCAAATCACTGGCTCAAGAACAGGTGTTGAACAATATTCAGAGATGGATGCTGCTGATACCAGGTTAAATTACTGCTTCATTTTCTTCAGTGAGAGAGATCCTCTGGCACTGCTTACTTTTGCTATGTTATTTCTGGCATTTTTATTGATTTGCAAGCAGTCTTGCTTAAGTAAAGGTTTCTCAGTATGGTAAACTGCAAAAACTCCACTTGTCTATTTCTTACTACTTTCATGAAGTGTTTGTATGTAATTTTGGGTACAGCTAGTTTTTCTGTACTTAAATTAAGTTTACCTGGTGAAGTGGGGGAAGAAAAAATATGCAAGCTAATGATGTACTGGATCACTGTTAATTATCAAGCTCTTTTTTGCAAAGTTCTCTACAGCTAGTCAGACCAAGGCAAACTGCTGCTATGGGGGTGTAGATCAAAGATCTAGAGCAAAGGGATGGCAAGAAACCAGTTGATCTTCCAGCATTATGGTTTTTAGTGGTTGATCTTTTATAATTTTGCATTTATGAATTAGAAAACAGTTTAATGGGACACTTTTCCAGAGAAACATCTGCTGGTGATCATGTATAATTTGAAAGATTATTTAACTTGTTGATTGCTTGAACAAACAAGATTATATGCTTTGAAAAATCTTAATCCAAGATAATTTATTTTGCATCCAGTTTAATTATATTATTAAACCAGAACTTACTACCATGTCATATGTATTAGATTTCTGATCTTCTCCTGTCATTTAAACATTGCAATTTTTCTTTATTTTTCTAAAATTCCTTTGTATTAGAAACATACTATTTTGCAGCATACCTGTCTGTTTCAATTTGCAGATTATTTTCATTTTTTTATCCTGCTGGTTAGTTCTCTGTTTTCTCTGCCAGCTGCAGCCTGCATTTCAGGTCTTCATTGTCTGATCTTCCCCATATTTCTTAAATCTTCTCTTCACTAACTATCAAAAATCAAGGATTCTATTTATGACATTTTTCCTTTTGCTTGCAGTGGTAACTCTTTGTCTGTGGTGAATAGTATGAGACTGACAGGAGACAGACACCTGGAGCCTGAGCCAGCCTCTGGAATGTTGAGGTCCAATGAAGACATAATGCAGGAGATACTTAACACAAATGTACTTATGGAACAACTAGAGCAAATTCAAACTGGTAAGCCTGTTTCTTGTCTTAGGGCTCTGAAAATGGATATTCAATAGATTCACATCTATTCATGAAATGAAGCAAAGCTGAAAATCCTCACTTTCCATTCATGTTCACAGATGATACATCACCACTGTGACATAGAGTATCTATATAGTTTTACACACAAGTATACTTTTCATTATAATATTAAATGAAATTTGAATAGCAGTTTTTTCCTGCAAGTATTAAATTATCTGGAAAGCACTTAAATTACTGGACTGCCAATTACAGAAATACAGTCTAGTATGGTATTCTTATTTCTATTATTACTGTCTTTTCCTTCCATTAAAAGTAGAAGAGGATATAGAAGGTGCTGGCTTTCTATTCTTAAAGCAATTGCAAAAAAGGTAGTCTTCAAACTCCTAATTGTCTTCATACCATAGGAGAGGCAAGATGAGATACGTGTATGTGCCTTATTTATATAAGACACACAAGTATACATGTGCACATTCATGTATATGCTTGTGTATCTGTATAAACATACTACAAAGCTTTAATACATACAAGATTATATGTAAAAAGTAGTACAGAAATGTATATACACCTGCAGACTGAAAAGAAATAATTTAAATTTTTATTCTTATGAAACTTAGATCCTACAATTCTGAGAGCTAATGCAGAAATGCAGAAGGTGGAACCAGAACCAATCAAACCAGCTGCATGTGATTCTTCAGTTCATCATGACTTTGCAGCTGGAAGTATGGAACTTACCAAGCAAGTAGACAAAACTGAGAGGTAGGAAGACTCATCATTTAACACTGACTTTATTCCTACTGTCTCTTAAAATATGCAGCTGGAGTTCAGGTAGTATGCAACTGTAATGGAAACAGTGTGCTCACACTGTGTATGTTTATACAGGTAGTGTACAGTTTAGACTTCAGGTTTTTCTCCCTTGCGTCTTGTGCTACAGCTTTTGGAGCTAGAACATTAACTTTTTTTTGGTATTTCAGAACTTACCTTGCTGCTTAACTGTCTTCCATGAAACTGCAAGAAAATGTTAGAGTTGATTCATTTAGAAATGTTAATGGGCTTATAAGGCTTCCTACTTGGTTGCATTTCAGTAGGAATGTCTCCATTAATTGAGTTAGAGAGGCTTGCCCTGAAATTCTTAATGTAGATTTGTTCAAAGATTATGCACTCTGTTTAATACAACGATGTAGTTTTTAAAGAGGTGTTTTGTTTCCTGTAATTCCATAGAATTCAAATTAAATACATTGTAACACTGAATTCAGCGTTTGCACAGGGTATCTTCGTTTGATTTCAAATTAACTAGATATATACCTTGCAGAACAGAAAAGCAGATAAGAGATGCTTGTGGAAATTCAGGAGATTTAAGACATCTAACTGCATCACCCAAACCTGAAAAATCACACCTTGGACTAGAAGATTGTCCAAATCCAAGTTCTGTGGATGAACTGTCTGAGCAAAATCCTTGTCCTCTTGAGCACCATATATGTACAGTCAGCTTTACTCAGGTAAAGAGCAAAAACTTAATTATAGTCCAGAAGTGCCCAGATTTTGAAATTCTGAAAAGAAAGAGGTTTTCAGTGCAAATGTACTCAGTAGTTCTAAAGACTTCAGCTGGTAAATGAAACTTGCTTTTTCACAGGAGCGTATCCAAAAAATCTTTCAGACAAACTTAATTTTTGCAAACTCTGTTTAGAACAGAGTAATGTATTACTTATTAGTAATAAGTGATATGCATTATCAAAATTGTGAGGAATTTTTAAAAAGTCTTGATGGAAAAAGTTACCTAGGATTCATGTATCCATTCAGAGTAACCTCTTACTGTTATATTTTACATTAAAATGAAGTAAAAATGTTACTGCTTGGATAGAGCATGTTCATTGTCACTTTCATTTGCTTTGTTTGAAAGAAACTGCATCCTTTGTTATGCTTTTTCTCATTTATTTAAAAAAACAATTAAGAGCTTTACATCCATATTATTATGTCATACACAAATTTTGCCTATTTTTACATATATCTATATAATTTATATCGTCATTATGTATGTTGACACTGGCAAACAATATGTCTTTCACATCCATTTCTTTGCAGTGGTTTGTGTGTCCGTGTTCTAGTATAAATGAGAGTTACCTATTTATTCACGAGAGAAAGATTAATTCTCAGTTCCCTCAAGGTTTCTAGTATTGTCTGAGATCAGTGAGCACGTAGTTACAGTGGAACAGCTGATGCACAGAAGCTTGTTTTCCAAGTGCAGCAGGTTGCTGTGTCAAGGCTGATTTCATATTAGGACAATGTGCAAGAATGATGTTGCTCTTACAGGCCTGGCAGAGAGTATGAGAAAAGGCAGCTTGCAGTAGATTATTCCTGATTTTAGCAAAGGGACAAGCCATAGAAGGGAAGGGATAGATGAGCTGTAGAGCTTGATGTTTTTCTTTAGCACTCAGTGGTTTGTTAAGGGTTGTAGGAATCTGCTTTCTTAGTGCCACTGAACAATTTATCGTGTGAGTCATCTCTGACAGAGTTGTGCTGTAGGAAGTATGAATTTATTTTGACAAACCATCAATACAGACAATAAGCTGCACATAAGTTTTATATTTCCCCAGTGTTTCTTGTCCTTTTTAGGCTAATACTCTTCAGCCTAGAACAGCTAGAAGTGAAAACTGACAAATGAAATCATGATTATGTGATTGGATTTTTTAGCTCTTCAGCATTTGGACATGCTTTGTTTCTTCCTGTTTCCTAGAGTAATTTCCCAGATTTATTAAGTTGTTTTATTTTAACTGTGTTGTTTCTAGAATGAAGCTTGTGTTCAGGATGCTCAGCAACACTGCGTAAGCAGCACAGAAGAAACTTCAGGTATAATATGCTAATATTCAAAGCTAGCAAAAGCTCACATTTGTGTATTTGCAGTTACTAAAAGATGAATTAAAAATCTAAACTTCTAATTTTAAACTAAAATTTTCATTTTAACGAAATGACATAATTAATCAATCTCTTCCATTAACACAAATAATGATCCACAGCATAGTGACAGTCCCCTCCCTAACCTCTTGTCTTTACATTTTGTTAAAAGAAACTACACTTAGGAATTATTTGAATAACCCTTCATTAAGTTTAAATATCAGAGGAAGGGAAACTTGTTCACTTTGCCCTGTTGTGAGCTCCTGCTGCTTACCTTGTAAGCAGCAGGTTTTTTTATCTTGTACTGCAGTTTTTAGAGCCCTTTATGCACCTCTGACTCACCTGTCAAAAACTGAACACGACAGAGGGAGAGAAACTGTGTAGTTTTCCACTGGCTTAGTGAGCTATAGTTGCTCATGAAGTTATCAAGTGAATGCTGTTCTCAGAGTTGTGTGAGTAGGAGGGCTGTACTGTGCAAGTGTGGAGCAGGAGGGAAAGGAGAAGCATAAGACAATCAAACTTCCTTCTTTAGCTGTACTGAGTCAACAAATTAATGCCTAACTGATTAGGTGTGATGAAAGTTACAAAGGTGATCTCAGCTCTTCCCTAGAATAAATGGAAGTGGTTGGTTTGGAATCACTGCTTGTCTAACATATGGGATGATCACTGTGGTGGAAGCCCAGAATACTCACTTTACATGGAAACTGAGTCCAAAGCTGTAACTCATGAGCTTATGTAAAAGATCAGGCTAATAGTACTTCTTAGATGTCTGTTGCTATGCTCTATTATTGCAAGAATCTTGAGATGAGGCATCTTAAATCATGTTTAATTAGATGAAGAATCCAAGCAAGTTGAGGTTGGAATAACAGCTTTACATCAGGAGCTGTCTTAAATAATGGAGTACCATTGTTTTTTCCATCTTTTGAAAGCTTTACAAATGTTTGTTCCTTCAATGCTAACAGATGGCAGCTGGCAGTTATCTGTTAATGTCTGTTTGTTGATTAAATTATCCATATTTTTCATCTTTTAAATTCAAGACTATACTTTTCAGATCCTGTTCTGCCAATCTGCAGTGAGGGGGGAAATCCTGTGCTTACCTTCAAAACAGCAGACATCTGCCATTTAGAGAAATTTACTCGTAATACCTGAGAGTTGCAATTAAGGACAGAGGGCCATTTGACCACCATGACATAAGTTTAATTAAATTGCAAATTGCTCTTTAATACTAGAACACCCATTTAAAATCTTTGTCATTACTAGGCATTTTTAATATTCCTCATTCTGAATAGTAACCAGGGTTCCTGTGCAGTGAATAAGCACCAGGAGATGATAATGTGTATCTCATCTGAGAAGACAGGAAGCTTATTGTCTCAAGAATATGCCCAGTGCCTTTTTCCATGGAGAAATGAGCCTAAAATTTCAGTACTTCATGTAAGAAGGACATGAAGAGAACAGCATAATTTCATGTTTGATTAATAGTTTTTGTTATTTATTTCCCTGAAAAAATTATAGTAGTGAACAATGATCATAGATGTCCAGAGGAAGAACAGACATTCATTTTAACATTGGTGGAAATCCCAGCTGACTCAAAAGAGTTTGATGCATCTGCTATGGTGGAACAAATTTCTGAACCAGTATTACCAGCCCCAATACTTATCAGCCCAATAAATGCAAGTGAAACAACTGTGACTGAAGTGGAGAGGTAAATGCTTTATTTTTTACCAGAGTGAAACACTTTTTGTGTACCTTGATTGTTCTCTGAGTGTGCAGTACAGATTAGAACTTCTCAAAAGAAGAAATGCAAGAGGAAGTAATTTTGACAAACTGGCTAGAGAATTAAGAAACTAAAAAGGGCTCTAATCCAATTTGAGGAAGATTCTATAGGTGTTTTAACTTCAGTGTTTTAGTTAACTGCCATTTTGGTGTCACCTTAATTCTGATTTACCCTTAAGAATAGGTCTTCCTTTTTAGTAGAAGTCATTTGTCCAGCTTGAGCCTTATTTTGCTTTATGGATATTTGCAATGCAAAGAAATTGAAGTGAGAAAATCTAAGCATGTTTGCATTTTTACAGTAGTTTAACAGCTTTGTAGAGTAGCTGTTTATTAATTGCTCTTCCAGATTTTTCATGTGGATGATCTTCTGGAAAACATGATAAACAGTAGATGTAAATTCTTATATTATTCTCTTGAGTTTGCTCTGTTTGCTCTGTAATTAAACTAATTAATTACGCTCCAAAGAATAATAGCTGGTTTGTCTACTGCAATCCAAAAGGGTTTGAATTTCTTTTACGAAGAGTACCTCTGAATGCAGTGTAACAAATCTTTATGACAACATTACAGTTGAACTAAATCTCCTAGTCAGTTTGGGAGAAAAAAAAAATCAAAGGAAAAAGACATTTTGAAAAATTGAATTGTTGCAAAGTAATAAAACACCCACAAACCCTAATACTATACTAATGTAAGTCCTCAGATCATAATTAGAGGTATGATGAAATTTCACATGATTGTGGAGAATCTTGTCCTGTGATATCAGATGCTAATATCATTCCTTTTTTGAAAGGATACATCTTTGAGTAATTGTTGGCTACCCAGTGTAAGGATTCTAACTCCTGTGGAACTACTTATGGTAAACAGAATTGCTGGCAGGCAGAGATAGAGTATATGTTCTGTCTCTCTGTTCCTGTACTGCTTTACTGTATTTTCCTAGTCTCTGCTGCTTCTCTGTATGTCTTATATATGTCTATATGTCTTTTGAGATCATAGAGCATGTGGGGGTTCAACTGTGCAGATAAATAATACTGTATTTTAGCATTTTCTAGGGCAGTTAATAAGTTGCCATATTTTTGCATCGTATGAAAAGACCAAGTGGAGTTCAAATAGAACAGCTAAATTAGATTCAATATGACTAGAAAAACTAACTCCAGATAGCACAACAAATTGTTTCTTGGTAGTAAATGGTACATTTGAAGTTAATATTGACATTGAGTAAGAAAGAGTATCAGCATAGATTCATATGTAATTTCCATACACAAACCTTATATAAAGTAAAATTTGGCTTCTTGTGCTGTCACAAATAATGACTATATGTATATATATAAACAGTATTGGATCCTTTACGACTGCAGCTGGTGAAGTTGCTGCACCTTTAAACAGCTGTATGGAAACCAAGCAACTAGAGAGTGCAGTAGATCCTGTTCCAAAGTTGCAGAGGGCTCAAAAACGGTTGGCTGCTGAGTTTGAAGAGAATGATTTTCCTCCTTCCAAGAAAACCCTATCTACTGTTGCACCGGAAGATAACCTGGAAACCACTTACAAAGTGAGATCATAATTTATGAGTTTTCATGCATGGGGTCGATACGTAATAGAGCATTTTAATTATGTTTATTTTTTAATGGTGTCAATTGCTTAAATATGTACTGCCTGAACAACTTAATACCCATAGGTTGCTTTTAATTTTTAAATCTGCAACAGGTTTTGGGTGTTCATTTATTTATTATTAGAGTTTTTTGAGAATCTGTAGGCTCTCAAGTTTTTTTAATTAGACTTTCTAGTAGGCAGACTGGTAATATGTCTTACTTGGTTCATTCTGTGTCGCTCTTACGACAGTGGCATTTCAAGAGAGAAAACTGGAGGTATATTGGATGACAGGCAGGATGTCTAGCTTCGCTGAATGATGTTTTGAATCTGCACTGTGTCTGTTACATGAAAAAGCTGTTAGATAGATATGTTCCTATTGATTCTTAACATAGCAGGTACTACTTTGAAAGGGCAAGCTGCTAGTGAAAACAAGCCACACTCTTTCCAGCTTCCTTCTGTGTTTTTTTACAATATGACCAAGCTTGTGGCAGCAACTACCATTGATTTTTGTAAGTGGACTAAGATTGTAGTACCTTGGTGTAGGAATGGTGGTAATTCCCCACATGATTCAGAGAGCTTTTCTAGGAAGGGATGGATAGCAATCTTCTTCCTTCTTTGATCTCTTATCTCAATATCCTTGTCTTGAGTAATAGATCATAAGAACACATTGAAAAGCCTGCTCAAGAAATGAGTTAAATGATGAATGATGCTGCACTGTCTTTTGTATCAGTCCTGCTCTTAGAACTGTGTATGTATGATATGAGTTTATCAACTTCATTGTCTCTTCTGTATTGAGAGCAGTGAAAAAACTTTTATTTTCTTTTTTAAATACAGGGTTATTCAATTAAATCCACAGATGTGCCAGTGGTAACTTCTGGTAGGTACACTTCAACTTGTAAACCAAAGTATAATGAATGTAAACACATCACAACTTAATACTAGTTGTCATGCTAAATACTTCTGTCTGAGACCATCTAATACAAAAGTAGAAACAAATTTTCCTGATACTACACTAATACCACCATTCCATGCTTTCTGCTATAAACTAGATGTGCTGAATTGCATAAATGTTATTAATTTAATAATGGTGCTAAAAGCATTGTTGTACCTAGTTTATTGGTAAATTTGAGGGTTTTTTTTGACTAAACACATCATCTTCTGTTAAGCAAATATTTCCACCTGTTAAAAAACACTAATAATCAAAAGTATTAACTGGCATCTTAACCACACTATGCCAAAATGTTCAGTTTTATTTTGTTTTGCATTTTTACTGAAAAAGTAAGTAGTTGTTTAGGAGGTTAATCTGCCTCTGAAGAAATAGAGCAAAAAGCAGAACTGCTGACAATGCAATCTTCATTGATCTGAGCCTGTGAAGGGTTTGGTGAATTGTAATTTTGGCCCAGTAAAAGACTTCTAAGGGAAGTTGTAGAAGCTTAAACAGCTAGGTGACTAGACTAAGTTCTGTGGTGGTGTGCTGTAAAGGATGAGAGGGGGAAGAGTGTGCTGTAAAATTTAAAACCACACTTCTACCAGCTTTCCCCCATAACATCTGTATGATCTTACAGGCTTAAAAGTAGACTGTGAACTTTTAATTTGTAATAGTGACTTACAAAAATAAATGGACAAATAAAACTAAACAAAAATTCAGCCCTTCTGTTGTAATGGTGCAAGCCATTTTAATACAATGCACTTTTTGGGCTCTTATGCTACCACTGAAGTCTTTGACTCTCAACTCCTTTTATAGGGAATCCTTTTCAAAAAACAGAGTCTTCAGCAAAGGAAAAAGTACTTACTTCTGTATTGATGTCTGAGTCTATCTCACAACTGGCTGAGAGAAGCCAGCTTGAGACTTTGGAGAGCTTAGGGAAAGCACCACTTGAGAATCCAGCATCCAAAAAGGAAGAGGAGGTTATGTCTAGATTAACCTCTAACAGAAAAGCAGAAATAAGTGGACAAGGAAAGCAGGAGAATGTGCATGAATCTGCACAGCTGGAACATACCGGAAGCCCAGCATCATCTTCAAAAACTCCATTACTCAGGTATTCAGTAATTGCAATAATGTTTTCTCAGCTTGTTCTGTAAAAAAAGATTGTGTTTCTGTGTTGTTTCTGTCTTTTCAGTACCATTGTTTGTAATCTCTATGGCTAAGAGTTAACAGTGTCTATACTCATCTGCAAATCAGAAAGGATCAAACTGTCTGCTTTGACATTTGCATTATTTTACTCATTAAAAATGAGTAGATCAACTGGAGGGCACTAATATGTGTGTCAATTTAGACATGATAGATGTCTCTTGTCAGGCAGACATCCATTGACTGTGTTAAGTTAGGATAATTTCTTGTTTTCTGTTGGTAAGTCTCATGTTGTGAGATATATCCATCCACTAGTTTTGGTGTTTGTCCTGCCAGTAAGATTTTTACTGGTACAGTACTGAGCACACTGAATTTTTAGGACTAACTTCAGTCATTTCCACAAATGGGTTTCAATCTTGGCAGCTCAGAGGATATTCCTCTTACCTGTCTGTTGTCTTGATTTGTTAAATATACCTTTCTGTACTGTTTGTTTAAATGTTTTGAGTTCTTGCTCTCTGTTGCTCCTGTCTCAATTATTTTGATTGTAATGCTCCACTGGCCTCTTCTAATCTGTCATTTACTTTTTCATTACGCTTGTGTGAGTACCAGTACTGGCTATTTATACTTGGGACATCCACAGCAATTGGGTAATGATGCATTAATATGAGAATCCTTGCCTTAAAGTTTACTTTCTAATTGTAAACTCTTAGCAACATGAAAAGTTAATGCTTTGTGTACCTCCTCCTCAGTGCTATGACTTCCATAAGCTGACTGGTCTGGGTTTGCTGCTGTAAGACTAAAACTTAGATAGTCTGCTGTAGCCCCATCCTTGAGGATCAGGTTTTCCATTGATTACATGAAGGATGCTCAGAATTTTCAGTTTGTTCTTCAGGAGTGAGTCTCCATCCTTCCTGGAACCATTCTGAAAGTCTGGTAGCTTGTTACGAGCTGTGGATTAGCAGCAAATAATAGGTTCCTGTTCCTAGGGTTAAAAATAGTCAAGAATCTCTGTGACTGTTCAAAAAACCTCTTGTACCAGAATATTCAGTAATAAGAAGGCCTTTCTCAGAATGACTTTTTGGTTTTTCTTTCCTTAGAATTTTCATGTGTCCTGTAGGTGTGTGTTTCCTGTGTAAGGAGTTGGACTCCTGCAATACTATTTACATTTTCTTTTTCTGGAGAAATCCTATGACGTCTTGACTATATTTGTTTTGAACAGGGGAGGACGAAAACCATTGGGATTTTTATCTTTAATTTGCAAAAAAAGTAATTCCGAATCTGCAGAAGACACCAAAGGGAATAGAGGGAAGATCCAAAAGCCTCGAATTGTGACTCCAAAACGAAGTCTAAAGAAACCCACTCCATCCACTAAGGATGACAGGGAATCTTGTTCCTTTCCCTCTACATCATCATCTATGGAACATGAGCCTGTAGCTGCTGGTGCTGGAGTTATGGTATGAGTTTACTTTTAAGCACCCATGCATTTCTGAAGTGCGAAGAGCAGAGAATTAGTTTCAGGAGTGGTAGATGAATGTGTAACAATCATGTTTTGGGACCGGTATCTGCTCCAGTTGACAAATTCTGACTTGTGCATGCATAGGAAACCTGTAAGGGAACTAAGTAAGTTGTTTTTTTTCTGGATGGATATCTATTTAGTGAACTCTTGATATTTTTGTTTTCCTTTGGTCAAAACTTCCTACATAAATAAAATATCCTTACAAAATGTACATATATATATAAATATATTCACACATACACATGATGAAGATGAAGACTGTTAAGAGCAATCTTTTCTTGTTTTATCAGGTTCCAAGTAACAACTCATCTGAGAAGCCACCTCTCTTTGGTAAAGATCAAGAGAAGGAAGGAGAGCCAACCAAAATCTCTGAGTACTTTTTCAGTAACATCTTTATGGAAGTGGATGATTCAGAATAGCAAATGGGTTTTATAAAAACCTGGGATCACAGAATATACTGAAACAAGAAAAGAGTATTTTAAACGTTACAATTTGTTCTGATATTCATTATGCCACATTTACTGCCAGACAGTTGTAACAGTACCAGATAAAATACGAGGAAATTGGTTTCTTTAACATTTAAGGGAAACTGAACATTCTTAAAAAGTGACATAGCAGATTCAAAGGAGAAGGAGGAAAGGATAGGCTGAAAAGCCTCATCCAATCCTCCTCCAAAAAACTGGGTGCAATTACTAATAAACTCCTAAAACTTGCTACTGGAACTACACCGCAGGGTAGGATGAAGAAACCATAAACTATTTATATCTTGAACAAACTCCAGTACCTTTGTAAATTCCCTATAAACCATTATCACTGAGCACAATAGCAACCTGAATCCATGCCCCTCTACTGTAAAAGCTATGTGTTAGGGACACTACTGGAATTATCTCTGGATAAGAAAATAAGCCTAGGGACCAGAAAGGTATTAAAACCTCAACAAAGCCTAGGGACCAGAGACACATGAAGGGCTCCACCTAGAGAGACATTATGAATTCAAACAACATGCCTGCTGCCTGCTTTATCCCAATACAGAGTAAGGACAACCAAAATGCAATCAGTACAGGATTTTTCCACTTTCTCAAGCCCCATGTTGGGTGCCAAGAATGTATTTGTTCTTGTTTAGGGCAAACTTGGGTGGAAGTTTTCAAAGGGGTCCCTCTAGAAAGCATATTCAAGTGGCCCCTCCCCTNGCACCCTAGGACATTTTGTTAATGCTGTGAAGATGAAATGGATTCTTTTTGAAGCAACCCCAGGCACTTTCAAAATGCTGACATAGTCTAAACCGCTACAGTGATGTCATTGGACCAGGCTACCACCTGCTGGCTTATGGTTTCACTTAGATGATAGTGAGTGCATGACTATCCTACAGAAAAGTGCAATGAAATAATGTTTAATCTTGCAACAAGTATCCTTTTCCATTTTAATGCTAGAGTTTTTTGGTAGTGACATTGAAGTTCTTTACTTCTTTTTGTGAAGTATGTTATGTTAGAAGGAGGAATGAACTTTTTGGGGATAATGTAATATCTGAAGAATACTGGGGGTGGTATAGTAAATACAAACGTAGATACATCAAGCACTGCAGATATTTTTATTAGAATCTCCAAGTTACGTATTTTTGTAAGACGTTTTTAACCACATAATTTAAAAGATCCTAACCTGGAAAGTCCAATAGGATTGGTTAAAATGTGTTGAAAACTTAAGAACACAGCTTGCTAAAAGATGATAACACAAGGTTAATGTTTGCAACCTTTTTTATCACTTGGAGGAAGAGATTGATGTTTCCTAGTATAAATGTTAATTTTCTTCTAAAATGGAAAGCAAATCTATAGATACAATTTCTTTTTCTTGTTTTTACATGAAGTTGTTTATATTTGCTGACTTCCTCCATTTCCCTTGTGCAAAGTAGCACAAAGAGACAGGATTTAAACCATGATTAAACAATGTCACTTTGAGGATTTGCTGCTTTGAAGCAGTTGAATTAAAAGGGTTTTCTCATATTGTGTGTCTACTTGTACTGTAACTTACTATAAAATTCTGGTGTAGCTTTAGATTTTAGTTTGAGTTTTTACTTAACCTCATCGTGAAATTTGTCTTGAGGTATTTAGGT
Source organism: Toxostoma redivivum (assembly GCA_013397375.1). Taxonomy (NCBI): domain Eukaryota; kingdom Metazoa; phylum Chordata; class Aves; order Passeriformes; family Mimidae; genus Toxostoma; species Toxostoma redivivum. The sequence goes on from VXBI01009831.1 coordinate 112,373, forward strand.
TTATGCACTCTCAAAGCCAGGTGGTCACAGAAAGTTTCAATATTTATTCAGAGACTCCTGCTTGCATGAGCTTGAGTAGTCTTAAAATTTTTCCCATTACTTAATAGTTGCAGGTACGTTTGCAAAATGATTTATTATGAATTGTGAAACTGATGATGTGAAACTGATGTTTAAATGGTATTGTTAATGCTCTTAAGAAACCTACCATTGGGTTTGTACTGGGTAATCCTTTACTGGCAGGTAAATAATATAAATATGTAGTTAATTTTGAAATAGTTTATGAAGTTTGAGAATATTTTTCTTTTCAGAAGTTACTAGCAAGGCTTCTGAAGGAACCTTTAAAATTTTGTCAGAGAAGAAAAATACAGAAAAAAGCTACTGTTAACTGCAAATTGGCATGTTAGCTGGTCTCTGCCAATGAAACGTTACTAGCAGCAGTATTCCTTGAGGTGATGGAAAAGGGACTCATGGTCCCAGTGTGGAGTAACTTACTTGAAATCATCTGATCAACCCACCTCACCCCCCCAAAAAACCCTTTAAAACACCAACAACATTTTCTGTTCAGATGGTATTTTGTGCTTTGCCTAATCCATTTAACTTGAAATGTTTATCTAAATATTGTTTTACTGTAAACATTATGAAAGAGATTAATGTATACATGTAATTCTATGTATTGTATATCTTGTAGATATTATGTATGCAAGTGTTTACTTCCTGATACGTGTGGCATGTTTATATCACTTGCACTCATAGAAGCTAAAAATAGATTGTTGGGGAGTGGCTATGAAATAATTGCTGAGTACCTTCTGAGTGAGTTCTGAGGGGATAATCATTCTACATTTAGTTGCATACATTTTAGTTTGCATTCATGTTACAAGGGGGAAAAAAATCAACTACTTCATTACTAAGATTTATGGTGCCTTATCTGCATTGTTAATTGGGGCTATGCTTTCTTTTTCCTTGCAGCAAATTACATGCACTTTGTTAGAGGATTTTTTTTAAGAACAAATTTAATTTGAATAGAAATAAGACAACTTTGTTTTCTGTTTTGTGTATGGAAGTTTTATAATGATGAAGGATGTAAGAATATACCATTGAAATCTCCATTACATATGAGTAGTATTTTTACAAAGATGTGGCATAAAACTGCTTTGGTTAGAGTTGTCTGACACCCTGTATCATCACATACAAGCTTTCTGTGTCACAGGAAGGAAGTAGTGCTATTCTGTATGTAAATTATGTGAATAAATTATTTTCTTTTACCTGTGTTTCCTAAAGTATCAGTTGCTGTTTTTAAATACTTGTAAGTACAGGAAGTTAACAAGTGTGAACTGAAGGAAAGCCTGAAGTTTGGGCTGCACCACTGGAGTGCACACAGGCCTGCTGGTAACAGGCTGAGTGTGGTTTAACAGGGGTGTTGTCGTTGTTCCCTGGCTTTGTTTTAGAACAGAGCTTAATTTACTTGGTATTAGAGTCCTCGGTGTTACCTCTCTCTAAAGACAAGGGCCTTGATTTAAACAGAACTGGAATGCTGAAGAATAGCAGTTTTCACGCAATGAAGAAACTGGACCAAAGATCGTTTGGGTTTTAAAAAGATCGATCCCTATTACTGTATGGCAAGTTTCTAAGAAGGGCAAGGACTTTCCTAGGCTGTACAAGTATACAGTCTTGCGTGAAAAATGGGGCGTCCCAACACAATTCTTCGCAAGAGCGTCCTACGGCATTAGCTCGTCCGGGGACCAGGCCAGGCCTCCGNGCCTGTCCATCTCTGCGGGCTGAGCCTACAGATACCGTGTGAGCACTGCTTGCGTCGGTGCAGTCCTCTCCTCGTCATGGATGTCGTTGCACCTTTAAATCAGGATGCCAGCTCTTGCTGCGTTTCAGGCTGATCGATACCGTGCTAATGAGGTGGAGGCGGTGTCTGTCAGCAGTGGAAGATGGAGGCTGATGNGACCAAAGATCGTTTGGGTTTTAAAAAGATCGATCCCTATTACTGTATGGCAAGTTTCTAAGAAGGGCAAGGACTTTCCTAGGCTGTACAAGTATACAGTCTTGCGTGAAAAATGGGGCGTCCCAACACAATTCTTCGCAAGAGCGTCCTACGGCATTAGCTCGTCCGGGGACCAGGCCAGGCCTCCGCGGCCGGGCCCGGCCCCGCTGTGCCCATTGGCTGCGCCGGGGGGAGTGGCGGCGGCGGCCTGGGACGGCCGCCTGGGCTCGACTGCCTCGGCTCGGCTTGCACGGCTCGGCTCGGCCCGGCCCAGTCCAGCCCAGCCCGGCCATGCTGCTGGGCACCCCGCGGCTCCCAGGCCGCTGCCTGGGGCTGCTGCGCCTGCTGCTCTCCCGCGGATACCACGGCGAGGCGGTGGCGGCCGTGGGTTCGCNTGTTTGCAAATTGATTCCCGAGTTGAACACAGGTGGAATAGCTTTACAGAGTCATGGGCTTGCCTCCAAAAACATCGTCTTTTGAGGAGAGCTAGGTGTAATTCCAGTTGTCTTTGCGAAGAGAGAGCAGTACTTCCATCTAGTATAAATAGATTTATTTTTAATTGGGCATTATTAACGTCATCCTATTAAAAATCGTTTTTACAGTTATGCTAAGAAAAACATGGCTTTAGGTATGGATCAAGGCTGATAGGACGTGTTTGTTTTCATATTTTTTCACATAAAGCAGTGCATGACGCAACAACATGTATTCTTGGTTCTGTGTTCGGTTCTGTGCTTTGTTTAGCAGAAGCTAAATTTGGGACAGAAATTAGGTGACTGAAGCTTCTGTGTAATCTCAGTATTTGTCTGCATGTATATATATATATATGTTTACATGTATACATACAAATCGTTCATACGTTAAGTGTGTATTTATATGTGTACACATTCATATTTTGCGTACCAAAAAATAAAGTATGCTCACTCATCCGAGCTCTCCCCAGATTTGCAGTTATGTCTGGATGCCTTTCAACGTCAAAAGAAAAGCAAAGCTTGGTAAAGTAGCTAATAGTGTTAGTATTTGGTAGAAATAATTTATGGAACACTGACAGTGTAAGCACTGCTTTGCAAACACAAAGAGCTGCGGTCCCTGCTGTGAGGCACTTAACCGTCTGGAAAAGAAGTAATACAGGGAATAACAGTGCAAACACAAGAAGACATTATGATACATAATGAAGGTCTTGACTTCTTTGGCCGATGTCTACCTTTCTGGCTGTGAATTCAACTAGACAGGCTGCCCTTTATGATGCAAACTGTCTCTTGAACCAGATAGGAAAAAAGGTAATTTAAAAGTGAGTGAGTCTAAATTCTAGAAAATAAAAGAAAGGCTCTTTGAAGATTCTAGGGACTAGCTCTTACATCCCCTTTGGTGATGTCGCAGTAATTCCTGTAGCTTGTGCAGTAACTGCAGGGTTAGTCTGTACATTTTGCTTCTTAATTTTGCATTAGAATTTGTAGAAATCCTCAAATTAACAGCAGAATTTTGCACAACTTGCTGGTGCAAGGACCACTTTCCAGAAGGAACTTGGTGCCAGTTCACTGAACTTTTTTTCAGTATTTAATGACAATAATGAAGAGCTCATAAATACATGGTAGAACTAGCACATTAATTTCTGAGAATAGTTTTTTCTGTGTGTATTCAGACTTATTTTAAAACATCCTTATTTCTCTTTGGTAAAGTATAACAGTGTTTTATTCTGGTTTAAGGCATGAAAGATCATGATAGAAGTTAAGTGAATTTAAGCAACTCAGATGTTTTTGTGCAGTATTTTGTATAGTTTATCTAAAAAGTCCTTTCACAGTTTTTTATTTTTTTCATGCAGAGTAGCTAAACTAGCTACAGTGAGTCAAAATCTAATTTAAATGTCTGTAATTGCTGTTCCTCTGATAATATCCTCTGCCCTTTTAGCTGCTTTTTTTCTTATTTTTCCTATGTCAAAGAGGAGTTTTTGAGCACAGTATTGTGTGTAAAAAGTGAGTGTGTTTAGAGAAAACAGACTGACTGAACAAGGAGAAACAGGGAAAATTTTTTATGTGTAAAGATGCAAAATGAGCCAGCCAGACAAGCTGAACATTTGCAGAGTAATATTGGGTGTTGTGACAACTACAGACTTTTAAAAGTATGGAATTACAAGATACATTTTTAGCTTTCAAGAGAGTATTTTTAATATATTTGTAGCAATTGCAAAGGCAGAAAAATATGTTCTTTAGAAAGTCACTGTTCTGCCAAAGCACTTCAAATATGATCTGAATCTGTACATATTATTTTATTCCTGCTTTGCTTCTTTGCCTTTCAGTACCTAAGTGCACAAACTCAACTGCAACATTTGTAATGTCTTCTTAAGGGAAGCCTTAAGTCTGAGTGTTCAAGAATATATGAACATGGAGTTACCTGTTGGTTTTTTTATCTCAAAGTAGACTCAAATATCATATAAATGAGAATTAGACAAGACAGTAAGATCTTTTTGTGCAGCGTGTTCTTTTATTGCAGTTGCACTTTTCAAAAAGGCAGTAAAGTTCTTAATGTGTCTGCAAAAAACCCCCAACAAATTAGGCTTGACTAATACCTTTAAATTAAGAAACTGTAAAAAAAACCCCCAAAACCCAACCTGCTGTAATGTACACATGGGGTTCTGGGTAATTCTGATAGAAATGGTGACCTCGGTACTGATTCACTCATATTCAGAATATGAGTCTTGTTTTTCTAAAGATATAATGACAAGAACACCAGCTTTAAAAAAAAAAAAAAATAACAAAAAAACAAACCAAGACAAAACAAAACCAAACCAACTTTTGTTTTATCTTTTTGTTCAACCTAAACAACAAGAATCTAAAAAATGTTTACCAAAATCTATTTGACCTAGGTATTCATTCTTTGGTACAAGTATAAGAGTGCTTAATTTGAGTCTGCATTTTTTACAAAATTAAATTTAAAATGCAAGCAAACCTATGCCAAAAGTAAACAGGATCTAAGAAACAGCTAAACTTCAGTTCTGTATGACTAGTTCTCTTTTAGTTTATTAAATTCAGAACTAGTCTGTTACTATCCTAAAACAGTAGGACTTTTTGTAAAGCATTTTCATTAAATGCTTTGGGATGCTTGAGAAAAGCCAGTACATAGGTAGAAATGTTCCTACTTTAAAGACAATACAGAGACAGTATTTAGTAAGGTAAAATCAGATTTGGAAGGTAAATTAGTCTTGTACTTCTTATCTTTGTTTATTAGAACCCTTGGTTGAATTTAAAATTATGTTTTGTTCCTCCCTTAGGAGAACTATGAACGAATGAAAGCACTGGTAACTGAACTACAAGAACAAGCAGAAAAAATCAGGTTAGGTAAGCATGATGGTCTAGACTTTAGAATAATAACCTGGCACTTGGCCTTGTATCTCGAAGAGTTGGCCTTGGCCAACTTAATCCAGCCTGTCCAGATCCCTCTGCAGAGCCTTCCTGCTCTCCAGCAGATCAACACTCCCATCCAACTTGGTGTTGTCTGGGAACTTACTGAGAGTGCACTCAATCCTCTGTCCAAATTGCTTTTAAACTTACTAAAGGACTGGACCCTAAACCAAGCCCTGGGGAATCCCTCTAGTGACCACCCATGAGTGGGATATAACTCCAGCCACCTCCTCTCTCTGGGCCCAGCTGTCCAGACATGGCCTTTTACGCAGCCAAGAGTGCACCAATCCAAGCCATGAACAACCAGTTTTTGCTGGAAAATGCTGTGGGAGACTGCATCAAAGGCTTTGCCAAAGTTCACAGAGACAACATCCACACCCTTTCNTCACACTCACTGACTTCTGGTCACCTGGGACCTCCCTGTTTAGTAAGGCCTGCTGGTAAGTGATGGAAAGTGCCTCTGTGAACTCTTCCACCAGCTCCCTCACTACCTTTGCCTGAGTCCCATCTGCCCCCATAAACCTGTGTGTGTATTGTAGCAGGTCACTAACCAGTTCCCCTTGGATTAAGAGGGCTTCAGTTTGCTCCCTGTCCCTATCTTCCAATTCAGTGGGCAGGTATCCAGTTAAGGACTGAATCAAGAAAGGTATTAAGTACCTCTGCCTTTTCCTCATCCTCTTGTCACTGTATTTCCCCATGCATCCAATAAAGGATGAGGATTCTACTTTGTCCTCCTTTTACTGGTTGATCTTTTCAAAGTTCCTAACTGTAGTTGTTCTGGTAGAGAGAAAGCAGGTCTGTAGTAGCTTAAAATCTTGAAATCTGTGTTTCTTTTTTTGACTTGTAAAGCTATCTGAATGAATTGCAGTTGATTATAATTAATGGAGACAATAAAATGAAAACATTTAATAAATGCTTAATTAAGCTGCTAGAGGCTGAGCACATAGCTTTAATTCTGCTGCTTTTGTGATTATCATGATACTGCTTTTGTCATTTTATATACTGTTTCTAATATAATGCATTTTCTTTTACAACTTAGGAATAGAGTTAAGATTCTGTGCTCAGTGCTTTTTCTTTCTTGCTGTTAAACAGGGGTCCAGAGTTTCCTGAGGTGATGTTAAAACCCATGCCTCTGTCTTTTATGGATGTAGAGACTGTTCAGCAATTCATGAACTAATGATGTGTGTCTTATGAACTAATGATTATGGCCTTCTTCCTTGCTGCTCATGCACCTGTTCTTGCCTGTTACACAATGACAGGGCAAGACCATAGTACTCGTCTTCCCTGCATCTGAGCAACCTCTAACAGGATGTTAATATAGTTTTGAGTGACATTGATTGAAATTGCTTTATCTATCATTTAACTATATAAGAAAAATTAGGTACATATGTTGAATACTTCTGAAGGATATGTGCAACGTCTTTGGATTTCATTATAAAAGCTGTCTGTCAGAGGATGAGTTCTTGCTTGAGGTGTTTGTAATGAGTGCTTCATTTGTTAGCTGTTATTCAATGTGTAGGGTTTTTCTGAACCCATATCCCACTCTACAGAGTAATCCCCAGCCGTGCAACAGGAGTAGTCCCTGCCCCTTTACAACAGGTGGTTTTCTGACAGGAAGCACAAGAAGTAGGTGAGATACCTTTAATCTCCATGACTGATCATAGCACATCAGCAGTCACAGTGGTGTAGGCTTTGTTGTAAAGAAGAAATTAAGAAGAAGTTTCAAATTAAATTCCTCCAAGTTTGTTTCATTGTTAAGGACACTGCTTCTCAGAGAGGAGGTTAGTGCAGGGTAGAGTATCTTGATGTTGCAATAGAGTGGCTACAGGGCCTGGGAAGCAAGCACTTGTGATTAGTGTGTGAAGAGCAGGGGTGCACAATGAGAAATGACAGAAGTGTCAGGATGGAAATTATTTTTGCAGCAGCACATAGTGTGAATTAAAGACTTCAGAGGTCACAGATAATGTAGTTATGATGTGAGATGTTGAGAACATGGATGAAAGTAGCATCTCTGTAGGTGGATAAAAGAGGTTGTTTCTTAAGAAACTTGTACAAAAAGAATTTGCAAGATATATTTAGTCTTAAGCTGGATATATAGACCTAACGAACTGGCTGAACTGAAAGTAAAATGTGGGCATGTCTAACAGGTATTATGTGTGTAGAGATCAAGGAAGGAGGTGGGACAAAGGACGTCAAAGGTAGGCTTAGAAGCTCTGTTTCAGTGATGCCTAGCTGACAGAGAAATCCTGAAGTCTCAGGAGGAATGTTAGCAAAACAGCACCTCCTTTGTTTTGGACAGAGAGACAATTTTAGAGTGATGAGGTGGATCAGTGATCTGTCTGCGCAGAGAAACAATGTTTGTATAAGCTGTTGTTACAAAGAGGCTGAGATGTGTCAACAAATCTTGAAGTATTGAATGAGGCAAAGCTCTGTAGACCGAAAGATATGATTTAGGATGACCTCTAGTGAAGGGTTGAAATAAAACAGATATAAACTTGATATTAAATGCTGTATGTCTGAGTTCTGCTTACAGTTTTGGCAGATCGTGCTGGGTCATTCAAGATTGCATTCAGCATAGCTATTCTGAATGAGTTTCAGAGATTAGTATTTCCTGTAGTTCTACTGCTGTGGTTTCTATATATTTGTGTTTTCCGCCCTTGTGTTTATTGCCAGGCAGTGGGGGAAAGTTTCAGACAATTATGTTTGCTAAAATCTTTACGTCAAGACTAAATGTAAAAAATGAGGAGGGAAATAAAATAGGTTCTAAAAAACTAGCCTTTTTATCAATACCTTAAATCTGTTTGAAGTGGAAACTATTATTTATTAAGTTTACTATTAAGGCTCATATTTCAAAAACTGTGAACTCGTCAGCATTTCCATTTAAAGTTTTAATATAACTGATGATTTATCTTACCCATGTCCATAGAAAATGTGACAATTTACTGTTGTACCACAGGAGGTGGAGAAAAAGCTCGTAAGCTTCATACATCAAGAGGAAAGCTGTTACCCAGAGAGAGAATTGACAAGCTTATTGATCCAGGGTAGGTACTTCCTTGTTTTTTTAAACATTTCAGGTTGTGTTTTGCAGGTAAATATTGCAACAGGCTTCTTTTCTCTTTAGCTTCCATAAACACTGGCGAATAATGTGATTGAAATTTTACCAAAATGTTCTTTGAAATACCAATCTCTTTTAAAAAAATAATTTTTAAAAATTTAACCTTTTAAGTGAGATTCAATGGCAGATAGAACCAGTAATTTTTACAGTTTTGTTTCATTTGTCGTTATTCAGATCTCCGTTTTTAGAGTTCTCTCAATTTGCTGGTTACCAGTTGTATGGTAATGAAGAGGTACCTGCAGGAGGCATTATCACAGGCATTGGACGAGTATCTGGGTGAGAGATTCCATTCATCTACATTACTTGTGATAAGAAAAGGAAGAAGGTATAATTTCATTCAGTTTCCAATATTCCAGTTTTGTTTCTGACACTCAAAAAACCAGCAAAGCTGGTATCTCAATTTGTTCAGTGATAGCTAAAAGGAAGTGAGATTTTTGGTTTTGTTTTTTGTTAGTTGGGGTTTTTTTTAGTTAGTGTATCCCACTAACTAAAGAAAACATGGAGTTTCAGGTGTCCAATTAAGGAAAGAGGTTAGTGCATCTGGAAAGCAATTTTTAAAAATAGAATAGTATTTTAGCATGAAAATTAGTTTTGCTTACTCAAAATACCTCCAAGACTGTTCTTGAAATTAATTATGGTACTAAGCAGCATTATTTTACTCCTTAAAGTAATGGAACAGGATGTTGTAGTGCTGAGACTGCTGTTACAATTGAGGGAATGCAGGTGAGAAGAGCTCTCTTAGAGCACCAGGGCTTCAAGAGTCCTTGGCATGTTGCAGTTCTTAACTGACATACATACTTACTCTTTAGAAATACTTTTCTCTCTCATAAACTTTTTTTTATTTTTAGGACGGAATGCTTGATTGTTGCTAATGATGCAACTGTCAAAGGTGGTACCTATTATCCCATCACTGTTAAGAAACATTTACGTGCTCAAGAAATTGCAATGCAAAATCATCTCCCTTGCCTTTATTTGGGTAAGTCCCGTTGCATAAATAGCCAAGGTTCTGTGTTAAGGGCAGCTGATGTGTCTGCAGATCTGACTAACCAGGAATGTATTTAAGCACACCTATTCAAATATATTTTCATCAATACTGTTAACTTTACAGAGTGCTGGCACATCTTAATTGAAGGGTGTGTACAGGTTCTCAGGACTATCCGTTGCACTGCTGTAGGGCTGGGTTCATAAAATACAGATGCAACTGTTAACAGTGTATCACTTCCTTCTGTCATGGATAAGTAGTATTTCCTGTAGACTCATCCAGTCAATTCAAATCACAGTTAAAAAAAAAGAGGAGTGCATTCTGGTGGAGGATGTATCTGTATGAGAAAACATACCAAGGAAATAAAAGTAATGAGAGTGACAAAATTTTCAAAAATAGTTTGGATCTGTAGATTTTTAGGATTTCGATGAATTTTTTTGAAGCAGAAATATAATTGTATTTTATTTTACATTTTGACTTTAGTCTATTAGATTAGTATTTAGCCAAACCTTCATGTATGTTTTACTTACGTATGCTTTTATTATAAAAGATGAACAGAGTGACAGATATCTGTAATATATTACTGGTAGTATTTTCTTAGCCTGGTTTTATACAAATACAAGAGGTTTCTGCCAATCTCTTCCTTTCAGCCTGAATTCCCAGTCTTATGACTTTTGAACCTATTAGCCAGTTTCAGCCAGCTTTGACAGAGAGTTGTAAGAAAATGTATATTCCTGTGGATGTTGTGTATGTCAGCATCAGAGAAGAAAGATCTTCTACTCCATTTTGAAAAATGGAGCAGGTTATTCCTTGTCTGTTCAGTTTAATTTAGCAATTTAAATATCAGATGTTTGCCAGTCTGGATGCTTGTACTAGTTAAGTAGTCAGCATAAATACAAATCCTGGCTAGCACAAGTCTTTGAAGTTTCTTGCCTTGCTGATAAGTCAAACATGTGAATAAGACCAATGGAATTATTAGAAGTGTGAACTTGAAACTGTTGGTGAGGTTGATATAGGGACAGTGTGGGTGTAGGTTTTGTGTCATTGCCATAGAAAGAGTCCTGGAGGGAAGAGGAGGGCTAAATTTTATCTTAGTTGTTAAAAAAACAGAAGAAACTTAGCTTTGCTGTTTGCAAAACAGCTGTTAACAATTTTTTTTGTCTGAATTGTCAGCAAATACTATCTGTTCAGAGAAGTCTTTTTTTAGTGCATATCCGTGAGCAACTGTGGGTAATTCTCCTGGTTTAAAATTTTATGGAAGGAGGAACTGTGGGACGCAACTATGCCTTTGAAAGAAAAGTTTAGGAGTTTTATTCCATCTTTGAGACATGTAGTCCTTGAATGTACAATGTCATTCATACCTAGTGAGTTAATTCTCCCTTGCAGTTTCTGTACCTGGACTTGTTCCAGTTGATTTGTGCTGTGTGATAAGAGGGAGAGCTTTGTAGTCAGTCAGCACTAAGTCAGTCAGCTGACCATGTAATTTTCTTGTTGTTTGAACTGCCTTTTCCACCTGTGATAACAGCTGTCTAGGTGCTAATTCTCAAGTGTACACCTGGTGTCATTTGTGATTGAGTCAGTCACTGGCGTGGACATTTTGTTTTGGCTGCAATCATGTAACATGAGAATGTGCATACAGACTGGTGGTTGTAGGTAAAAATTAATTACCAGGAGCCAGAGTTCTCAGAGATGCTTTGCCTCCCTGTGCATTTCCTCATGCTCTTCTGTTCTTCTTTGGATACTTCCATGACAGCTTGTATTTTCATTAATTGGGAGCAGAGAGGTAGCTGCTGTTGGAGACCTGTAAGCAGGAGGGTGAATCCTGAGGCAAGGGCATATAATAAATTAATCATCCTAAAGATAGTTTAATGTTTTTGTTGTGAAGTTTAATCAAGCTGTGAAAGAGCAGAGGGAGCACCTTTCGAACCCAGTGATGATTAGCTCTTCCCTTTTCTGGAGCTTGTGACAGAATTGCAATAGTATAGTTGAGTTAAAATTGTACATTAAAAGTGTTCTTAGTTTAAATATTTTGCAGTAAGATGAGTTTAAATATTTGTTTAGGGAGGTATATAATATTAGTGATAGTCATTGCTGTGTATTTTAGGTAACATGCAGATACTTTACCAGCAAGTATGTAACGCTGTTCAAAACTTGTTAATATAATTTGACTCATTCTAGTTGACTCAGGAGGAGCAAATTTACCTCGGCAAGCAGAAGTATTTCCAGATCGAGATCATTTTGGCCGTATTTTCTATAATCAAGCAGTCATGTCCTCACAAGGAATTCCACAGGTAATTTGCTTTTATCTAAGAATTGAAGGCTTGTGCCCATGTTTTGTTTCTGATGGCATTGTATTGTGCTAACCTGATGGCCCAGTCTGGGGCTTTGGAGCACTATAAACACAATACCTGTCCACAGGAATTCATTACAGTTTTGAAGTAACTGTCTACTTTCTTAGTCTTAGTGTTAATGATTTGACCTACCTGCTCCTGTCTGGGAGTAGGAGACAAATGGACTTGGGTACATGGTAAGTAGGGCCATTTGAGAAAGCACTAGAAAATCTCTTGGAACTGTTCTGCATCAGCACTGCAAAGGTGAGGACCCCCTTGAAGATGGCTAGTAAATGAGACACATTTTCCACTAACAGGGTTATGTGTATATTTATAAATCCATTTTATACCCTGATGTGCTTTATGCTGAAGCAGCCCTAGTAATAAGGTTATTTTCTAATGTGTTAATGATGCATAGAATTACTGTTAGTCACAGTTTCTGGATTTAGAAGTGGTTTTGTGTCATGGTTCACTCAGAAATACATAGGGATCAGCTTTTTCATGCAGGTGGTGTGCTAGGGAACCAAAACCACATGTTTTGCTGAATCTATTACTCATGAAGGATGCAAAATATTTGAGGACTGCTGATGGGCAGCTGTGGCTGCAGTGAAGGGCAGGATATACTGTCCCAATGGAGTTGAGAAAGACAGGTAACAGAATAAAGACTTGAAGGGAATTGTTAGCAGGGACCTGTAAGAAGCTGCCAGGGAGGGTGGAAAAATCCATGATCTTTGAAGATAACCTCCTGCAAATAAAGGAACACTACAGAAAAGCAAACAAGTAGGTAATTGCTACAGAGTTTCTGTCTACTCAGTAACCTCTCACCTCTTTGAATAATTTTGTAGCCCTTTCTTATACCTGCGTTATACTCCCTTTTGCAGACCAAAAAATTCAAGCTTATGTAGCTTTTCTTCCTGCAGTGTTCCACACCTTTGATGGTCCTACTTCATCTTATTTTCCAGATCTTACTGTATCTTTTCTAATATGAAGGAGGCACAGAAACAAGTCAAAAAAAGACAAATTGTGTGGAACTTGTTAGAACTACCAGTTCTGAGCACCAGTTCTCGGAACTAGTCTTTTTTTTTCCTTTTATCCCAAGGGGAAGCAGACAGCTTTCTCATTTAGCACTGAGGCACAGGAAAATTCATTTGATCCTGCAGAACTCTTTCTGTTTATCAGGGGAATGTATATACTACCTTCCAACAAAACAATATATTATTAGAAGAAATAAAGACGTTATTTGAAACCTGCATTCTTTATGGGCATCTGTAAGTGGTCAGAGCAAAAAGAATTTATGATCATAAATTGAGATTTTCTTTTAGGCTTGTGATATATACAATCCTGACAGATTCATATATGGCTAATTACAAAAAGAGCTGAGGAATGCAGAACATTAAAAAATTATTCAACCTCTTGTGTTTTCTATACAGTGAGAACACAAAATCTATTCTGAGTGAAGAACAGGTCACACATACTGTGGAACTTGTGATGACCATATTTATTTTCAAGAAAAGAAAGTTCTCTAGCACACTTTGAAGCCCTGAAAAAGCTGGTCATTATCTTGGCAAAGGGCTGGGATACAGTTTAATTTGTGGATGCCTGCAACGTGCCCTGAGGTTCTCCCAAATTATATGTCATAGCAGTTATTTCATTCCATGTTGTCTGAGGCTGGGCTGTCACACAGCCAGAACCCATGGCAATGCTATGTCACAAATCCAACTATATTACCGCTATCCAGTGTTCTTTTTTAGAAGGAATAAAACCTTTGAGAGACCATCCTCACTGGATTCTCAGTGGGACTGGGGCTCAGGGGGACACAATTCCAACCACTCACACAAGACACTCCACTGGGGCCTTGGGCAGGGCTTTTGTTTGAGGGAGAAGGAGGTAGTACTTAAAGGGTGAAGCCGATGCACCAGTCAAGGATACAGTATTCAGTGCGACTCCTTACATGACAAATACTGGCTTTGCAGGAATTTTGAGGAAGCTGCCTGTATTATCTTGATACTTTTTTGGCACATTTTGGAAGAGTTCAGATCTTCAACCATCTTTTACTCTTCCAAAGAATCATGAGATCCATTGCCTCTATAAAAATCCAAGACTGAAGATTCCAACAATGCCCTAAATCTCTTTAGGAAGTATGACATAATTTATCTTCTGCAGTTCTTTCCAACTGTAGAAGAGAACCAATTGTAGTGATTAGGTAGGTCTCCAGAGAAAAGCAGTGTTTAGTTAGAACAAAAATACATAGGAGAGAAAGAGTTTGTAAGCTGGTCAGCATATAAGACTTCCTGATCTAGATTGGTCCAAGTGTTTTTGTGGAACAGCAAGTGTCAAAGGAGTGATGTTATGCTGAATTATCTTTTTTGGAGAAATTTTGGAAAACCTTATTTTTGCTAGAGACTTCAATCATGATCTGCTGTGGGAGTAATGATTTTTAGATGTTATGTCAAAGGTAGATATATATACCGAGCTTCCAAGGCTGAAATTACTGATGTTGTGCGGACCTTTCCAGAAATGTTTGACCCTACAGTCAAGCTCTTGTTTCCAGCATATCTTGAAATGTACTTTACATACTTGTAAAGTTGCATAAAAAGTTGAACTTCTTTGTCTTTCTATTACCATATGGTGTTGTATTAGGAGTAATTGTATTCATATACAATTAAAACTAAATATAAGAAAGATTTGTCTTTGAATAAAACACATTTCTATTTGTTTGTATGACACTGATGAATATTTATCTTTAAATATTTAAGGAGGGAGAGGGAGACTGGGAAAAATGTTTACAGAAGCACTTCTTTATTTAACGGATGTAATAGGGGTGCATTTTGTTTGGGATATGTATCTATGCTTTGTTTTATTTCAAAGAGGCACTGTTAACATTTGTAAATCTGGTTTTGGTCCTATGCTAACAGATTGTGGTAGCTAGAACCATCTTCCCTGTCTGAGAATATGTTTCTTTAGAAAATGGGATTAGGAAATTATGCTCTCTCTCTGGTCTCCACTCTGGTCAATTCTTCTGAGATGGGAGTCTGGATATTGTTAGTTTGCTACCTGATGTTTTGTGCTGTGGCCTGCTTGAAGGTCTGTTCAACTGTTCATTAGTTCATCTCGATTTGGCCCTTAAAGTGCTTGCATTTTTCCCCCTTTTTTATTTTCTAGTTGCTGATAGTACTTTTAATTTCCCCCTCCACTTTTACCTGTGACTAATTTATTATTCATCCACTACAGGTTAAATTACATTGTTGTCTATATGGGTGTGAATCAGAAAGCTGTGATTAGCTCCTCATTAGCTGCTTCCTGAGCTCTCACACTCATATGCTGCATGAATATGATGGGGGATGGATCAGTGGATATGAAGTAGTGTATGTGCACTCAGGACTGCTGGCTTTTATTGAATGCATCAAGAATTTCTTTGCAACAATTTAGAAAATTAAGTCAGGAGGTAGGACATAATTTGGGAATTCAACAAGTAGGTTTTATTTTTTCCAGTAGATACATACTCCAGTTGTTATGTTGGAAAAAATGAACACCTGATTTAAAGTTTAAATGCAGGCACATTTTTTCAGTGTGAGCATGGTGAAATTAAGAATAGGAAAAAAACAAAAATCCTGGAGGGTAAAATGAAATAAACGTATTTACACCAAGTTTCTCCCATTTCTAGAGGCATATGTTATTTTTGAATTTGTCGGAGTTATTTATTAAATGCACGAGAGAAATACTGCAGATTAATCATGTGACTCTAAATATAGTTTAAGATCCTGAAAATAGTTTGCTGAAAACGCTGTTTGATTTGACGATAGCAGATCGACAATAGTTCATGTAGTCCTGCTTTAGATAAGCATAATGTGATTTAGAAGTTCTATTTTGCTGTGTGCTATTCTATTCTTCTGAATTATCATGTAATAGAGAGCACTTATTGATGTCACCTTAGAAATATCTTGAAACGAACTTAAAATAATGCTGTTTTCTGGGGGTTTTTTTAGGGGTCATGTATATGTATATGTGGTTGTGAAAGGAAGTATTTGCCTTTTTCATAGGAGTATTTTTTTTCCTTCTGCTCTACAAGTGTCTTGAAAGGGTCTTTGAAGGTGCTTCTGTGAAGGAGGAATTGAGGAACTTCACTTCCATGATTGTCAACAGTTACAGTATTCGTCATATCTAAGGTCAAGTCAGTTTTGTAAAAGTATCACCAAGATATTACTGGTAGAAAATGTAGGTGTTCATCTCAAAATTAGGCAAAAGGATGAAGCAATGATTATTCATATTGAAGCCTATAATGAGATACTCAACACATCTTGAAAGGGCAAAATTAATTAGTTGATCCAATGAAGACCTGAAGTAGCATACTAGGAGATGGGAGAAATTTCCTTTGGAGAATGTTAATGCTGGTGCAATTATGTGAATAAACAGTAACTGAAGCCCATTAAAATACATAATATCTTGTCCCTTTGCTGTTTTTAAGGGTTGGACAGTTCATTAACTTGTGCTTTTCATTTTCTTGATAGATAGCAGTAGTCATGGGATCCTGTACAGCAGGAGGTGCATATGTACCTGCAATGGCTGATGAAAGTATTATTGTTGGCAAACAAGGAACAATATTCCTGGGAGGGCCGCCACTGGTAAGGATACAGAAGTTTATAGTGACATGGCCCCTCTCCTCCCCCTGCCCCCAAATCATGCTCCAATAATTGTACACCTTAAACAATTGAGACATTTCTTGGTGAGATATTTCTAGATACTCTGTGGATTGGTTTGTATTTTTAAATATATCTGAATGTTTCTGTCCTAAATCAAATCTCTTCTGTTCATTAGAGGTGTATATATATAAATCAGATTGTGTCATGGTGTTTTTATAGTACTGCTTTTAGATTGCTGTGCACATTTTAAATGATAAAAATTATTTCTGTATTCAACTATGTACTCTCTTGGTTGGACACAAAATTTGAAAAAATCACAACCATGTGTATTGTATCTCAAAGTCAAGATCAAAGATAAAAGAACTTCTGAAGCCGAACTGTTCTCTGTTTTTGTCAGTTTACTGACAAAGGAGGCACACTTACAGTGAAGTTTGTCCTAGTTCCCGGTTTCCTTCCTGGAATCCTTCCTGGAATCCATCCTTCCTTCCTGGAATCCTTCCTTCCCTTGCTTTATTGTGGAACTCATAGTAGAATTTGTGACTGTGAAATACTGCAGTATAATAGCTTGGCACAACAAAAGGAATGCTTGAATGTGGTTTTATCATATTAGAAATAACTGTATGTCCTCATATAGGCTCAGTTCTGTACCAATATAAATAATAATAATGTCAGTCTTCTGGTAACAAAGATTATTCTACTTAACACAAACTTTATGAGAAAAAATGAATTTTTAGGATTAAATGTTAGTGTTAGAACTAACAAAGTATCATTCATCCCAGCTATTCAAGTCTCAATGAAATGTGTCTGGATAAACTTGCTTTTTTGAAATAGTCAAATATCTGTCAAATTTAGTGTATAGACTGGTCTGAGGCAGCATGATGGCTCTGTTTTCGTTGCAGTCTTTTGGGAACTTTAAGGTGTGTTTCCTGTGACAAAGCCAAATGTAAATCAAATGTCTCTCAAGAGTCCTTCCAACTTGAACATGCTGAAATGGAGAAATGGCTATGTAACAGCATTGTTAATGAAGATACTGCTCCATTGATTCCTCTAGTAACAGAGGAGGCAAAATCTCTTGGAAGTCACTTCCTTCAACACTTAAAATACTGGGAAGATGTGGCTTGTCCCATTAAATGATGGAAAACAGCCCTGACAGATTTATTTGTTGACTAGTTCCTAAGGCATGATTGTGATACTCTCATTAAAAGTATGAAGGACTCATCCTTTAATGTGATTTAGTGTTTACTTGTATAGTTTTGCTCTCATTTCCACAGCATATTTTTGTATTACATTCTTTTCCTTTAGAGTGAATTTTCCCCCATTGCTTTGTTGATAAAAATAGATTTGGCGTTTTATACTTCTTTCAAAGTTCAGTGTATAGATGGTTTTTTAATTCTTGTGCAGTTGAAAAAAGAAAGAAAAGAAAAAAGAGAAAAAAGGAGGAAAAAAAGAAAAAAGTCTTACATTTATACATCATAAATAAATTCAGAATTTAACTGGCATATAGAAAGCAGGGGCATGGGACACACATGCAAAAGTACAAGGACAATTTGTTGTCTACCTTAATAAAAAAAGGCATTTAGTTTGAAGTAATTTATTATTTTGTGGAGGCTTTTCAAGCTGATAAGAAGAACAAAGTAATCAAGAAAAGCAGATGAAGTAATGAATAGCAATTGTGTAATGCAATGGTAATTTATTTACTGCTTATTAGGATTTTGTTGTTAGAATTTTGTTGACAGTAATTGTTTCAAATGTCCTACCTAGGTTTCTGTTCCTTTTTATCTTGTATTGGTGTTTTTCCGCTTGTTTATAGGTAAACATAGAAAAATCTTCCTCAAAATTAAGTAATTCTTTATAAATTTGTTGCTGTAATATAGATATTTGGAGTTTCTTGTTGAAAAGTGGCATAAACATGAATGAAGATACTATTTAAGCATAGTATTAGTTGAGTGAGTAACGTGTGATTTGTGTATCTTCCTTTGAGATAAGAAAACTAGTGTGTTGAAAGACATGAACTTTGTACATCAGAGTGTTAGTAGGTTCGTTACTGTAACTAGGAATAACTGCCCTGTTTGCAGGAGCACCTGAGCTGTACAAACCTTTTCAAAAGATTTTCAGTAAGACATCTAATACACAGTACGACCCAGAAAACTGGCTTGGATGATGAAAAAAAGAGAACGAACTACTTGTTCTCTGGGAATGGTAATCATTTAACATCACAAGGCATTTAGATCACGTGTGTATGCCACTGAGATGTAGCACGAGACTTTTGCCAGGATAGATATATGGAAAAGGATGACCTGAGTCAGGCCTCAAGAGGAGGACTTGTCTGGGCAAGTCAGTGACTGCAAGGGTATTGTGAGGTTAGAAAGTTTTAAAAACTTTCCCCATTTTCAGAGGAAGATTTCACAACTATCCTCCAATTTAATTTGTTTCTTAGCAACCTGCAGATGTGATGATCCTTACCTTTGTGCATATAGATCAAACTTTGTTATCTCCACCTGTCAGATCGTCTGTTCTGTAGAGCTTTTCATATACTCACTGAAAATATTCTACTTGCCTTCTTCTAAGCATCAGAACTACTTCTGAGTCTCATAGAAATTCCCATTCCATGCTGTAGCAGATATTGTAGCCATTATTGAGTGAGCTCTGTTCCCCAAAACATCTCTCCTATATGAAGAAAATTGGATTGGATTTTATTGCTTACTTGCCTAAAGCAAAGCATCCTGAGGAAGTGAAAAAACAAAAATACCTGATGTTACTTATAATTAGACTTGAGATGTGTATGATATAAAAAAAAAAGTGAGTTTCAAGTACAGTCCACACTCTAAAACAGAAGTTTTCTTGGCCTCCTTTTTCGTAAAGGTGAGGAGTACTGACTTCATAAACAGGCAGATCTCAGCAGAAGACAGTGAGTGTCACAGTAGTGGTAAAATTCAGGGCCATTCTTCTGCATTTTCTTAAGTGGAGTTTCTGTGTCCTCGTCTCTGGAGTACTACTTGGTAGTTCAGGATGTCATGTAGACTTACAAACTCTTGTTCCAAAAACTTCTGATTCCTCCTTTTAGAGGGAAAATTTGTTACTTTCTATGCTCAGAGGTGAAAAAAGTCTGGTAAAAAGAGAGAACTAAGTTTATCAAATTCATGTGTATTTACTGGGGACTTTTCCTACATATTGGCCTCATCTGTTGTGGAAAATGCATATTACAGCTAAAGTTTATGTCTATTTATTTTAATAGTTTCTAGCTGAAGTAGCTTGAACAGGTGTTTCTTAGAAAATGCCCACATGTCTTGTTGAGGCACATATCTTGTTGCGGTCTGTTAGAATTAATGAACTTTAAGGTAACTTCAACCACTAACTCTAAGTAACTTTGCTGTTACTTAAAACTGCAGTTTGTAGAATGCTCTGCTCCGCTGCTGTATCTGGAAAGGTGATGGAGCAAATATTTGTTCTCACCTACTCTGACAGAATAAGGCAATTTGGGCTGCAGGATGGAGCTCTGAGCCCTCCAGAATAAGCCTGAGTGAGACAGTGAAATTCCATGAAGATGATGGAGTGGAGCGTCTGTCAAATAAGGAGGGTGTGAGAGAGATGAGAATTTTCAATCTGCTGAAAACATGCCTTAGGGCAAATCTATCCCAACCTTGCAAGAGGGAGTAAAGATAGTAGAGCCGAGCTTCTTATTGCTACCCTGTGACAGGTCAAGAGGCTGCCAAGCACAAACTGAATACAGTAAGTACTGTTTAGTCGTAAGAAGACATTTACTGCAAGGATAGTCATGCCAAACCAAGTTGTCCAGAGAGTTCGTGGAGTCTCCATTCTTAGCTGTTCAAAACTCATTACGTGGTCATTAGCAACCTTCTCTGGTTGACTGTGCTTTGAGCAGAGTAGTTAAACTTGGCAATCTCACATGGTGGCAGAGTCCACCGCGCCAGTATTGTGATTTGGAGAAGGAAAACTTCACCTCTGAAGAAAAAATAAAGCCATTTTTGTAAAATATTTTATGGAATCATTGCACTGTTCAGCTTTGTGCCAAGTTCTGCAGTAGTTAATAGTATGTTGTAACTGGTTGCATAGACAGATGTATGTAATTATTTCATAGAATCATGGAATAAAATAATATAATCAAATGGTAGAGTCACTTATAATACACCCTGAAGGTTATTGAGTCTGGCCATTAACCTCACTCTGCCAAATGCACCACTAAACTGTGTATTAAACCCTTAAATGCCACATCTGTAGGCATTTAAATAGCTGCAGGGATGGTGACTCAGCTGCTACCCTGGACAGCCTGTTCCAATGCTGTATAACCCTTATAGTGAAGAAATCTTCCTCACTTCTATTAGAAGTATCTTCTTATGTTCACTGTTTAATGAAGACTCAAGTTAACCATGTCTCTGACAGAAACTTTCCATTAATTAATTTGCCACAACTTCATAGTCCATGGGCAATTCAAATTTCAAAGCAAAAATCCGCTGTTGAAGAAATGTCTATACTTAAATGTGCAAACTTGACAGTTTGGAAATGTGCATGTGGGAACATACATGTATGTGTATATGTATATGTATATGTGTATGTATATGTATATAATTAGTGTGCTACATTTCTAGACATGAAACTTGGAAACTGAAATCTGTTTTGGAAATGATGATAGTTTACCCTTCCCTTGCTTCTCCTCTACCTCTATACTCTCTGTGTGTGGTGAATAATGGTTTCTCCAGCCTTCAAGGAATCCTTTTCAGAGCACATACTGTAGAGAAATGGCTCAAGAAGTTTTCTGTGGTTTTTTTTTAACCTCAGCAGTAAATGATACTCTTTTGTTCTAAGAAGGATACTATTCACTCTTGTCCTTTCAGGTTTAAGATTACACAGATCTAGGCTTTGGATTGTGCAGTCCTGGTACTTTTATGGAGACATCATACTTGATCCAAGCAGTTACACGCCACTAATACGCTCTTTTAAGGAAAATTATTATTACTAAATGATTGTGTATTTATTGGAAGGTTAAGATAATAAAAAATTTCAATAGTTGTTCTATGGTTAATATTTAAGTGAGTAAATTAAAATTCACATAAGTGAATGTAGTTTATGTAGAGAAAGCAAAATTGAAAAATCTTAGGTTTCAGCTGGGGTATTGTTTGCTTGAAACAATGCATGGAAATATCCCATTTGAAATTTCATATTAAGTGCTGAGAAAATTTTTGCGAAAAAGCATGTTTATGAGTCTGAAGGATGTGTAAGTGTACGCATACAAATGATGGGCACAACAGTAAGTAGAACAGTGGGGAGTATCTTTGTAAATAAAAATTACATATTAACACTAGAATAAGCATGCAAAGTCAAAGAAAAAAGTAATTTTTGCATTATTTTCCGTTGTCATATTTTGATGCTCTGAGGGAAGTAAACAGGGAGGTATGATCAACAAAGCATTTTGCAAAGATTTCTGTTATTACTGTATCTAAGATAGTATAAATATTAATATAAGACAAGTGTCAACTGTGAAGCTCATTTTCCTTTCCTTGTGTTAGGTTAAAGCAGCAACAGGTGAACAGGTATCAGCAGAGGATCTTGGAGGGGCAGATCTTCACTGCAGGTTTAAAGAAATACTTTCCCAGAGTTAATTTCTTTCATATTTTAGACTTCTCTTTCCCCTTCCCCTACCCTTCCCTTATTATATTTTATTTTATTTTATTTTGAGTTTAGATCTTTCTTAAGCTGTGTTTACTTTTTGAAAATTATTTCTGTGTTTTTATATGATGCTGACTAATTGTTTTATTTTTAGAATATCACAGTTACATTGTGTTACTCTTGTTAGCATAGGTTCCTTCATTTACTGCTTTAAAATGTCTAGTGTACTGCAGCATCATGCATAATATGGAGGACTTTAATACTGAGTGTTAACAGAATAATATGTATTGAGAAAGATAATGCATTTTGCAGATTGTATCTTTCTTACTGCCACATAGAATTCACTACAAGTAAGATCCAAATAGCTTGTGCTTTTTAAAAAAAAATACTTCTTATCAAACCCCCAAAAATGTGCATATTCAAGTTCTGCAATTAATAATAAACAAAATTAGGTATTATTTCACAGTAAGTTATGTATTGTTGTATAATAAATGTTTATTTATTACTTCAGTTTGAATTGAATGAAGAATTATTTTGAAGGGCAGTGCATGCGATTTTTGTAAACAAATTTTTCTTTATAATTGTAATTAATTTTTGCTGCATATGAGCAATGCTTGTTGTATTTTATATTGTCACTCAGATTTTTTATTTTGTGAGTTGCTATTTTATTTAATGTCTGATAACTTGGACTATTTTGAAGGAAAGATCAGGCATGTGTTTTATTTTTAAAGTAATTTCATAATAAAACACAGCTGAATTTTTGTATCTATATTTTCAAGGTCTTAGAAGCTTTAAAATTTAAAGTTTTCATTAATGTGTGTTGGGTTTTTTCCCAAAGTATTCATCTTCCTGTTGTTGTTTATATACAGAAAATCTGGTGTAACAGATCATTATGCTTTGGATGACAATCATGCACTTCATTTGGCAAGGAAAGTTGTAAGAAGTTTGAATCTCCAGAAGAAAGTTGATGTAAGTGTATACAGTCTGAAAACACTGCATTGTTGAAATTAGGAATGCTTTTCTCTGCCTGATTGATATAACACTTGTTTTATAGAACACATATTTTTGTCCATGACTTTACACATTTGAAAATGGAAGTTATGGTTCTTGTCCTTAAAGATTTCTCTGATGCTTCAGTTCTGCAATTACATTCCTGCTGTATTACTCCCAATAAAACTACTGTGATTAAATGCAAGAGTGCAGCAACCAGAAGAGTGCTTTGGAGTCATAGAATTGCACTTTCAGATTAACGCAGTCTTCCAAGATACTTGATTTAATTTTAAGCCCACATGATTGTGTCTATGGACTTAAAATTTATACCAGCTACAGCATGTTTTTGAATAGGCATTTTCTGGGATTATTAAGGGAAACCAAGGGGATAGACCTAAATCTTGACAATGAATTGTATTGATTTAAGAATTCTGTGTAGTAAATGGGATGGATAGCGTGTGGGGGTGGAATTGCCTTACTTTATTTTAGTAGGAGATAGGAGAGGATGAATGGAAACTCAAGGAAGGCAAAATGTTGTATTCAGTTGTGTGACAAATCTTCACCCATTTTTCAGAATGCTGCCCACCTTAGAGGGCACAGGGGGAAAGTCAGAAAATAGGAGGACATGCCTGAATTTTTTATAACATGGAAGAAGTGGAGCACATATGCAGAAGTAGGAAAAAGGTAACAGTAAGTGAGAAACTGTTATCAACCTTCAGTTTAGAAAACTTGATCTTTATGCAAAATGACAAGCCAGTACAGGCATTTTGATGTTGTTGGGGAAGAGAAGTTTGTGCTCAAAGAAGTTGACAAATGAATTAGTGTTGAATTTTTAAGTCATAATGTGAGCTGATGGTTCCTTTGTTGTGTAAATTGTTTCATTAAATTGCTATAGGTGACTACAGAACCGTCAGAAGAGCCTTTATTTCCACCTGATGAAATATATGGAATAGTTGGTGACCAGCTAAAAAGAAATTTTGATGTCAAAGAGGTATGAGTATTAATGCAAGATAC
Source organism: Toxostoma redivivum (assembly GCA_013397375.1). Taxonomy (NCBI): domain Eukaryota; kingdom Metazoa; phylum Chordata; class Aves; order Passeriformes; family Mimidae; genus Toxostoma; species Toxostoma redivivum. The sequence continues at coordinate 136,454 of VXBI01009831.1, forward strand.
ATATGCCCATACATACATACACCCATTTTCTTGCAGGAAATCACTCTTCTTATTGTCATAATTGATAGTACCTGATTTGGGTGCTTATGTCTTTACATTTTTGTCCAGCAGATCCATTGCAATAGCAGTGACTTGTTGAAAACCTAATAGTCTTTGGTTATACTTTTAAGAAGAATGAGCAAGGATGAGAGATTGGTAACATTCTGAAAAAGCTGACAGAAATGGGAACTCCTAATTGGCAAAACATTCTATAGAATGCCCAGGGATATGATGGCTGTCTTTTTCTGTCAGTCCTGTGAAAGATTAATTAAGTATTTATGGAGTATAAGCACCATAAATACTTAAACACTAAAGGATTGAGCTTGCTCCCAGCTGCATACAAAGACTGTTGTACTCTACTGCAAGTCTAAAGAAATTATCTGCCTTGGAACCTTCATCTGAGCCAACACGCTTTCTCATATTTTGCACAAATATCACATTCAGAACCTTTTTGTCTACTAGCCAAGTATGTATTTTAGGAGGAGTCTTAATATCTACCTGTCTAAAAATATTTGGCAGAAATTACTAGGATTTGATTTACATTAAGAGGAAAAAGAGATGAACAGTTCAATTGAGTTCATACTTCACTGTCAAAAGTTGGAATAGTTCAGATTTATGTTCTTTTAAAGTTGAAATAAATATCTTCTGGCAAATGTCTTGCTAGCAATGGATCTATATTTATAAAAAATGGCTCCTTTGCATCACAGAGAAACCTCAAATCAGATGTTCATTATTTTTCTATGTCGCAAACTCAAGGAAGCCTAAAAATAATCATATTTTTAAGGAAGTGATTCATGAGTGTATATGTGATTTTCTTTACAAATGAGAGGTTATTGATTAATGTTTAGTATAAGCAGAAGTTTTTCTTTGAAATTCAACTAATCAGGAAAATACTGTTCCTATGTAATTTAGCTATTTGGTTAAAACATTCTTAATCTTGAAATTCCATTTTTTACAAACATGTAGATGAATCACACTTAAAAAACTAAATGGGCTTTGCCTGCCATCCAGACTGTTTATATGGTGGGCTGCTTGATGTTCTATAAATGGAAAGGTTTTAAGTTAAATGTTATCATGGTGTTTCTTTCTAAACAAATTAAAACCTTGAAATTTAGGAATTTAATGTTATATTTCCATTTTTTCTTAAGGTCATCGCTAGAATTGTAGATGGAAGTAGATTTGATGAATTCAAAGCCTTGTATGGGGATACTTTAGTTACAGGTAAGTAGAAATATAATTATTCTGAATATGTTCCCCCTGGTTTTATAGTAGGATTTATTCTGGCTCAGCCACTGGTATTTTTCATGACATTTATCCTCAGAAGAATAGCAGTTTCTGTTACCAGGAGAAAGTGTTACCTTTATATGCTATGAAAAAATAAACGCATGTGGAGATTTACGAATTAATCTCTCTCCTTTAGGATTTGCAAGAATTTTTGGTTACCCAGTAGGAATTATTGGAAACAATGGAGTTCTTTTCTCAGAGTCTGCAAAAAAGGTAAATAGATAGATTATTAGCTTCTTTACCATTGAGAAACAAACTTCTGGTGAACAACTTGCTCTTGAGATGAGGAGCTTTTTTAAATAATGAAAGAGGACTGGCTCCACATTTTTCATGTAAATGTGAGACAGGTATAAGCTGTAAAAAAAATTGACCATATTTTAGAAACTATGTTTGGTAGATTTTTCTGATGTGAAAAAGATAGGCCAACAGCAGAACAGCATTTGGATTTGTGTGAATACAGCATAGTTGAAATAGTATATCCTGAAACATACATCTGTTACAAGACAAGTCCATCCTGATTACATCAAATACCCTGTTGGGCATTTATAACTGCTAAACCCTGAAGTACTATGGCAAATCACATCATTGTTTTGTAATAACTGGAAAATCTAAAACTTGGATTCCGGTACTCAGTTCATTGGTTGTCTTGGTTTAAGAGACA
>VXBI01009832.1:0-15618 GCA_013397375.1 Toxostoma redivivum
CCCGATGGGCCCATGATGCCTCTTCTCCCTGTTTACCTTCCAAATCTCTGACCAAACAGGGAACTTCCTCTGACTGTGGATGCTTCCATCCCCTGAGCTCCTTCAGCTCCCCTCATGCTACCTCTATTCTGTCAGTCATGGTCTGCATCCTCCAGGGTGAACAACTTTGGAAAATAATAGCAGTTAGCCCTTATCAGTGAAAGTGAAGATGAGGGCTCTCAGGATAACTAATCTACTGACACCTTGCTTACTGGTGAATTTCCAGACTCCAGGCTGTGCTCAAGCTTTCACCCAATAGCTATATCAAGCAAAATCAGCAAATCCACAGCTTTATCTAAGTAGTTTGTTTCATATGTAGAAACATCATGTGTCAGGTGGGGAAGGAGAGAAAAAATTAGCTTTTTTCACTGTTGGTGTGTTTGGGAGGAAAAAGGGTTTGTACCTGAGAAATCTCTTGCTGTTTTTAGATAATGAAACCATTTTTTCCCATAAAGATTTACCTCCTCACCTTTCATGTGTGCCTGGGATGGGGAACCCTCCAATATTCTGCAGTGACTAATTATTGAACTGTGCTCAGAAAAAGCTGCGTCACATGGCAATCAAATGGGAACAAGAAATTATTACAAATGACATTGTGGGCTAGATGCAGTGGCAACAAGAAGTCTTTAGAAATCCAAAACAAGAAAAACAATCACTTGGTAAATACATGTGACATAATTAATTATAGAATCATTATGTCTATTTTTCTTGCCTGTGCTGGTCTTCTCGACCTAAATATTCTGCTTCATTTAAAATATTTCATTTACTTGTATGGCTTGACACAATTTTCTTCTTCTGATGTGCTTTCTTATCACAGCATTAAAGAGAACTGCCTTCACTCTCCCTTGTCCTCTTTTCCCTCCTGCTTGCTTTTGCATAATTTTAAAGGCATACTTGCTCTTTTTACTTAGAGAAGTATACTTCAATACATTCAGACTGTGTTTGACTCCATGAAGAATTTCTTTTACTTCTGTGATTTCAGAGAGCCTGAATTTATATATATATATAAAAATTAAGAATGGAAACTGCACGGAGAAATCTCTTTGAACTATCATGCAAATGTAATTTTGTTTTTAAAGCACATTTGGAGACCTGTTGCTCACCGTTTTAGTGCATTAACATTGCATGTGCTGATCTGGCCTTGGAAACAGAGGCATGGGTGAAAGGTGGCATACTTTTGTTGTCACAGCAGTTCTGCTCTGGAGTCTGCAGCTCTACAAGCTGGGCCTAGAGATGACTCCAGAAGTACAGGCTCAAATGGGAAGGGTGACACTGCTTCTAGTTCATGTTGTCTGCTGTCTGAGCTGAGAAAGCAGACCTGTAGTGGGTGTAACCCAGTGCAGCCTTTACTCACCAACATCTGCTGTGTGATCACTAAGAGTCATGGGAGCACATGTTGAAGAGGATTACCTTAATGTCCTTTGAGCATATTCTCAGCTACAAACAGGGCATGCAGGTGTCTGTCTGTGCCTTTGTGCATGTCAAAGTTAGATCATATGCAATTCCTCCTCTTGCATCCAAGGAGGGAAAATCTCTGAACCTAAAAAGTGAGGAGAGCCTTACTTTTGAAAGGATGGAGACAGCCCTGGGAAAGCTAAAGGCTTAAAAATGAGAGAGTTCTGCCCCTTTATGGGTTCTCTGTGTCTTTATACTTCTACCAAGGCCAGGCTGTTGAACTTTTGGAATAATACAAGGATAAGAACTGCACAGTTCTTGGTTGTGCCTGTGAGAAGAATGATCAGCCACTGTGGATTGCTCAAGAGACCTGTGAAATCTTCTCTGAGCTGTCCCAGAAATAAAATTAAAGCTTTTTCTTTCATTATTTTTATGTTGTCTGTTCATCTCAATTCAAGTACTGCTTCAAGCACCTTTTAACATTTGCTCGACAACACTTGTTGACCTCATTTCCTATTACAAAATTTTTAGTGTTCCAGATATAAATTTGAAAAAGGAGTAAGGTGGCTAAAGATGTGGACAGACTTTGAAATTCCTATATTTTGAGAGAAGTCACCTGCCTGTGAAATTGGTATCTCATTGACTTCAAAACTGAGGGTTTGTAAAGCTAAACTTCAAGGGCAAGAGTTAAGTGTCCTTGAAAAGTTTATTTGGAATTTTCCATTTGGGGACAATAATTTTCAATGACTGGGGACAGTGAGAAAGCTGAAACTGTTTAGCCTGCAGAAGAGAAGTCTCAAGGAGGGATCTTTTTAATGGATATAAGTATCTGAAGGGAGGGTGCAAAAAAGATGGGACCAGGCTCTGTTCAGCCATACCCAGAGACAGGATGGAGGGAGTGGGCACAAACCAAAACACAGGAAGTTCCCTCTGAACATTTTTCCACTGTGGAAGCACTGCCAAAGGTTGCCTCAAGAGTTTGTGCAGTCTCCATTCTTGGAGACTTTTGTAATAACCAGTTTTGTAAGCTTTCTGGAGTCTGTCCTTGGCAACATGCTGTAGGTGGTTCTTCTTAACCAGGAGGCAGGAATAGCATCCAGTGGTCCCTTTCAACTTCAACCATTCTGTCATTCACGTGATTCTCTGGTGCTGTTATTACACTTAGATGTGATAAAGTTCCATTTATAGTGGAACTTTATTAACATTTTCATTTAGCTTGTCGTTTTGGAGAGCTACAATACTGCTTTTGCCTGTTATTCATAAATTTGTATCTCATTCTATTACCTGTTTCAGTTTGAAATAATTCGTATTTCAATGATTTTCCATTGGTTTAAAAAGAATTTTGGCTCTTTGTCTCTAGTAATTCCTGATTCTTCATGTAGTCTAAAGTTTCTGCAACAATGCAATAATAGAAAACTAAAAGTCAGTAGCACCTTTTTCCCAGCAGGTTTAGCTTGTAAACCATTAAAACATCCTCCTTTGCTCATAGATGAAGGACAAATTTGCCTTGAAGTTACAAAAGCAAATCTCCCTTCTATCAGATTTGTTACATGGTAAGTAATTTTACTTTGCTATATAAATTTGAGGCTGTTATAGTAGTAAATATAGTTTGCCCTTTCTTTTTCTTGGACGGTACATTTTGGTGGCAGTGGGTCAGCAGGAAGACTTCAATGAAGACATAATTGTCCTGCTCTGCTCTGCACTGGTGCAGCCTCACAACAGGTCCTGGGGCAGTTCTGAGTAGCACAATACAGAAAAGACACTGAGCTTTAGAGAGTATCCAAAGCAGGGTTAAGAAGATGGTGAAGGGCCTTGAGGTGAAGCTGTGTAAGGAGCAGCTGGGGTCACTGAGTCTGTTCAGCCTGGAGGAGGCTGAGGACAGACCTCACTGCAGTTACAGCTTCTTGTGAGGGGAAGAGCAGGGGAAGGCACTGATCTTCTCTGGGGTGACAGTGACAGGACCAGAGAGAATGGCTTGAAGTTGTGTCAGGGGAGGTTTGGGTTGGATATCAGGAGAAGGTTCTTTACCCACAGGGTGGCTGGGCACTGGAACAGGCTCCTCATGGAAGTGGTCACAGCAGCAAACCTGACAGAGCTCAATAAATGCTTGGATAATACTCTCAGACACATGGTGTGATTCTTGGGGATGTCCTGTGCAGGGCCATGAGTTGGACTTGATGATCATTGTGGGTTCCTTCCAACTCAGCATTTTCTGTGGTTCCTAGTTCCAGGGTTCTCCCACATCTGATCTAGATTGGTTCACAGCTGGAATCATGGGCACTAAAGGTGGTGAGTGACTCAGCAAAACAAAAAATGACAATAGCTGCTGGGGTTAAACTCCCCACTAACCTACCCTGGAAAAAGAGACAAAAATGGGGCAGACCAGCAGAATCAAAATTACAACAGATTAAAAAATTCCCTGACTGCTAGGCATTTGGGTAGCAAGACAGAAATGAAATGTCCTTAGACCAGTAGTTTGTGCTATTCAGTACCAGGCGCAATGATTTCACATGATGCTTTTACACACAAAGGACTGTATTTAGTGTTTGAATCCCAACAACAGCTTGACATAGCTGCTCATTCCTTGCAATAGTGGAATCACCATGCTACAGACTTCTTAATGCTCTGCCTTGGCTGCTATCAAAGGGAAATATCTGAGTCACATAGAGCATAATAATGAGAGAAACAGCTCATATGACCTACATCTTAACCACTCCCTTCAGGCAGTAGTACTTCTGAGCCTGGAAACCTTGAGGGTAAGCATCCCATAGCAACCTGAGGTTGCTGAGTTAAGAAAGTGGTGAGGCATTTTGGGGGTTAAACATCCTGATCAGGAAGAGGGCTGCACTGTGTGAGAAGAGGTGTGGGGAGTTGGCTGATGCTCCTAGGGAGTTCTGCTGAAGAATAGCATTTTCAGGAATTTAGAAAATGGAAGGAAAATAGTGTTTTAGCACAGATACTTGTTATGAAAATAAGTGAATTAAGCCAACACACATGTACACACACTGGGGAGCAGATCCAGAGACCTATTTACTATGGCGGCTTACCTTTGTACCACACTGTAATTCACCCTGGGGTTCTGAGGGAAATGCAAATGAGCAGCAGTCATGACCAAAGCTGCTCTCTGAACCAGAGGTGGGGGGCAGAGTGCAATCCATCCTGCACTTCTGCAGCTGTTTCAACTGAGAGGGTTTAAATATGCTTTTGGCTGTAACACCCAAGGAGAGTGGCAGGAGAAAAAGAATCTCCCATGGCCTCTGCTCTTCCCTTCTGCATCTATCTCTGTCCATCATGAGGAGTGGATAGCAAGAGAGACTGCTGGAGAAGATGCAGGAGAGGAGCTGAGCAGACTATCTGCTCTTGATCCCATAAATAATACACAGATATGTATAGTTTCAGCTGATAACTCCTAAGTGTGATTAGGGTGAGGAACAGGGCAGGAAGGAGGGTGTTTGGTGTCTTGCATGCTGAAAAACAGACCATGTCGCCTTGTGACCCAGCTAGAAATTCCTGGCTTTGGCTTAAGCATAAACAGGATCTCACTTTAGGAGAATATCTTCCTTCAAGATGGATAAGGTTTCGTGCCCCAGCACTTGGTAGAAGGTCTTTCACTTGCTGTTCCCATTTCTTCACAGGAATAAGGAGGGAAAAAAGGTAATTAAAGTTATCATCATTGCTTTTGCTCAAATACAAGAGAGGGGAAAAAGCCTCATAGATTCAAAAGCATTTTTCTGCTTGCTTTAAAAGTAGACTTTGTCATATTAACCTCACTTTAATTATAAATTGCATATGTTCTGAGGGAAACAGAGGGAAAGATAGCCGTAGAGATCCCTGGATAAGTGTATTTTATCTGCTCTTTTTAAAGGCTGAAGAACAGCAATGGAAAAATGATCCTCTTTCCTTGGCAGGCCCATAACCTACATTTTTTCAGCTGCTTTAAGTTACTAGGACTATCATTGCTATCAAATTGAAATTCATGGGAAGGACCTGGTTTCTTTCCCACTCTGCCCCATCTCTTCCTTGTCCCCATTCTATTTCCCCTTCCCCTTTCTCTCCCCCTTCTCTTTTTCTCTCCCTCTCCCTCCACCTCTCCCTGCTCCTCTCCTACCTCCCTCTATTTCCTTCCCTTTTACCCTTTATCTTCTGTCTTCGCACTTGCACTTTGTCTGTCTTACCTTTTCTCATAAGAAAACATGTTGGCTGGTAAGAATCTTCCTGAAGGGCTAATTCAAGGATAAAGGATAATATTTATCTTGTCACAAGAGACTTTCTTTCATTCAATTTAAAATATGAAAACATAATTTATACAACATAAATAATGTTAGCTTTCAAAAATCTATGAGAGAATGGCAGTGTGTCTTTGCTGAGCACAATCTAAAACCTCCTGTGTGAGCTGATCAAATTAAATAAAGCTCCTGTGCTGTCAAAGTTCGAAATCTACTGGTGTGGCAACATTAATTCTTCGGCTCCATATTTAGCTTTCCAGGCAGACAAGGTCAGCTGTATCTGATGGATTCAGCTTCTGTCTTATAGCAATACCAGATGGTTGTTTCTCAAAGAAAGAGGGTGTTTTCCCCTATTTTCCTCCCACAGCAGAGCAGCTGATTTGGTCTCATTCCACCAGATGGCAAGCTTTAACCAAGGGAAAAAAAAAGTTTTTTTGCAACTATCCATTTACCTTAGGGGAGAGGGGGAAGCAAGCTTGGCTTAGTGGTTATTTTTTGGTTTTTTTTCTTTCTGTTTTAAAATATGTTTTTACTAAAACAGGCTCACATCCATCTTCTGGCATGATTTGTAGTGTTTAGAAAAATAAATCAATAGAACAACATTTGCTGTCAGCTATCGAGTAACTGACAGGTGTCACCAAGGGAAGCAAAAAATGGTTTTGACTATATGATCCATCCTGAAATTTCACCTAACAGAGACAGATTCAGTGCTTGCAAACAAACAAATGTGTATACTGATTCCAGTAAAAAATGAGAAGATATTACTAAGCTCTTAGTGCTGCATAACTGACTCCGAGTTCTGGTTATCTCCAAACCCCACATGAATCCCTACCTTTGACTCTCAGGAAGGAGCTGCTCTGCCCTGCATTTCTGCTATTATAACCTGCCCTTAATGTGTGGACAGTGCACAGAGCAGAGAACTGTGCTTGCTCTCTTCAAGCTACATTATTTCTTCAGTCCAGGGCAGCCTGTGTCACAGATCTGGGAATGGAGTTAAAGTCTGCTTGTATTAGTGCAGCAGCTTTATCTGCTGTGTTTAAGGTGCTAATTTTCACTCATTTTGTTTTACAGACTGGCCATTCCAGCTTCATAGGGGAAGCAGTTGTGTCACCAGGTTTGGCTTGGCATTGGAGACCCAGCCATGGAGCAATGTGTGAGGACCAACTCTCCCAATCCAAGCTCAGCAATCTAGCCCTCTGCTCTGTCTCCAGCAACAACAATTCCAGGGGACTCTGCAGCCTTTGGGCTAGAAAATCTGGCACAGGTAAAATCACAGTTGCCAGTTCCTTCACTACCCTTCCATGGTTTGTTTTTTTAATGCTTTTTAGCAGTTCTCTCTTCCTGAGGTCATGGGTACATCCCCTCTTGGTAACTGGGCTCCAGGTAAACAGCATGGTGGGAGCCTTGGCAGCTCTGGGGGTTGCTGTGCCCATCCCTGTAAACAGAAATGTAGCACCCAGTAGTTCAAGAGGAGATACATGTACCATCATGAAAGTCTTCAGAGGGTAGAGGGGAAATCAAATCTACATTTCAGCTGCTGACCTAATGACTGGAAAAAAAGAGTTCCCATTTTTTCCTGTAGGTTCTTATCAAGTAAATTACTCTTCCACTATAAACATCTTTACAAATTTGAAAATTGCTTTACATGTGTCTTTCCACCTGTTTCATAGCTCTTTCCAAAGAATAAACTTCTAAAAAGTAAATCAATGCCATAGACATTTGTAAAATTATGCCAGATGAGCCTGAGGGATATTTATGCAACAAACACAATAATGTGGTAGTTTGTAGAGTAGTCAAAACTTGTGAGCTCTAGTTCTGAGACTGAAAAATAAATATATACATTTTAGCTACTTTTACATTTCCTGGTTCATGGTTTTAATTTTTTCTCAACATCACGGGAGTTTGGAATCCTTTGTTTTTCCAAAAGTGGGAACTCATTCTTCTGTTCTGATTCCTAGAACTGAGGCTTTATAAAAGGCTCAGGATTGATTATACTATGAAGATTGAAGGGCTGCAGCAGTGCAGACTGCAGTGAAATGGAACAGCTAAGGGGTACAGGTGGCAGGCTATGGGTGTCTGGCTCTGTATTTATGCTATGAGGACTTAGCTTGTGCTTCATTTCTCTCAGAACAGGATTATAGGCTTTGGAGTTTTGTACTGCGCCTGGAGTTTGTTTAGGTCTTAGATTTTTTTTTTTCCTTTTGGATAAAACACTGCAATTTCATGCAGAGCCTCTGCCAGAGCTCCAGGCATGCCTGGGGAAGTTGTGAATGCCCTCTGTGACTCAGGCATCCCTGAAACACACATGTCCTCTCTCTGGAAACAAGCAGTATCTCTCCAAAGCCATGTAGGTTTGACCAACTCATGTCACCTTGCTTTGCTGTCACTCATCTTACTATCTACTTACTTTTCTGAATTAAGGGAGCTTTTGAAAGCATCACACCAAGGTGACAGAAGTGCACCAGCTGTTTGGTGCTTCCGAAGGCAATGTGTCCTCTGAGAGATATGGGAACCCACTGCCCTTCCCAAGCTGTTCTCAGCAGAGCTGTAGTGTGACAGCTTGGCATGCTTCTAAGTGTAAGGACACCAAAGTTATTTTTGCCCTGGGCCTCCCTTTTCTGCTGCTTCTACATAATGCCAGTGCAGTGGTATAGAGTCACAAGAAGATTATTTAAATTTCTGCTCTTGCTGTGGGCTTTGGCTCTGTGAACTTTGCTTTGGTTTTCCCAGTGTGAGTTAATTTAGAGATCACTTGTTTTTGTGACGGAATGTAAGGGATGAGACCAGTGTGATGATTTTGGAACAAGACCACAAAAACCAGGCCAAAATTTCCCAGGAAGACATGTATTTTTCCATCATTACTGCATCCAGTAAGTTTGAATACAAACTAAAGTGAAAGTCCCCCAAAACCTTGAATCTATTAATGTCTTTTAGTTGGTCGTAATTTTACTATTGGTCTCTTATGTGAAACTCTGCCGAGTCTGAATTTCATTTTTTGTTTTATAATTCAATCATTGATATACAAGTTAAAATCAGATTACTTTTCCATATTCATAATGGCTCTGCAGTTCTGAAAAACCTTAACTGTAATAAACTAATGCAAATCAAAATTCTATTATATTCTGATAAGAAAATTCTGTAGTAAAAGTCCAAATAAATGTAAATGATTGAACATCCAAATAATACCTATTTAAGGGTAGGAATGGATTTTGAAGTCATGCATCTTAGTTAAAGAAATGCTTTCAGTTCCTCTCTGAATGGCATTTTGCAGTCTGTAGTGTTTGTTTAGGTACTAATCTATCAAACATGGAGAGAGCTGAGATCACTGCTGTAAGTAATTTATGGAGAGGAGACAACTCTTCTACCTTAAATAAATCTGAGCTTTCTTTGAAAGAGCTGCTTGAATCAGAAGTGCTGGGCTGGCAGGTGGTTGAAACCACACGTGATGTTTGATCTCAGATGTGTGGAAACCATCAGGCCAACAAAGGTATAAAAAAGATGTATCTGCAGTGGGCTCAGAAAGAGGCCAATGCTGCAAATGAAGGTGTGGTAGAGTTTTCAAGGAAAGTGCTAGGTGTACTTGCCTTGTGCTCAGTCTTTTCTGGGATTCATCTTGTAGTCAGGCTGGAGGCAGAGCTCTGAAGTAGATGAACCTTTGGTCTGAAATGTACGGCTTCTCTCATATTATGTGTTTGCAAATGTTTTCTATGCTATTATCTGTTGACAATATTCTGAAATATTTTAATTACTGAGATAAAACCTTTTGCTACTGATGCAGGCTTTTAGTCAATCTTTCTTCTTCAATATTTCTTCTTCAAATAAATGTTGTTTTGTTGTTACTGCCTCTCTGCCACTGCTAAAATAAATCAGAATCCCCATCTCAATGCCTGTAGAGACAGGAACATTTAATTTATAGCAATTTCCTTTTCTCTTCATGGTTTCTAGTAAACAGAACATGCTGGGTCTCAACCTGCATTTGCATTTATGCTAAATTACAAGCAGAACAATCAATACAAGTCCCAGCTCATGCTGCCCACAGCTGAACAGCAGCAAAAACAAAAAACTGCCAAGGAAATCTTTCCCAGCCAGCCAGCTTCTTACTTGTTTCTTGTTAATATACTTTAACAGATGGCATTTAGCCATCTATTTATTTTATCACAGTGGTCTAGGAGTGCCTCCCAAGAGCTGTGGAGATGAAAAGAGAAGCTTATCTATAGAAACCTTGTGCATCTTCCTTGCAAGGCAGTTCCAGGTAACCCCTTCTCAGGGCAGGTCAGAACAGGCAGAGAGGGTGTCTGGGCAGCATCTCCTCTTTGAGTGCCCAAAGAGATGAAGATAGGACTGCTGCTGGTGGGACCTCTGCTGGGGTGGTTACTATGAGCACTCACCCCTGACAATTGCAGTCCTCCTTGGCACCTGTGCATGCCTGCTCTCCACCTCACCGACCAGGTGAGCTGAGATGACTGGCTACAGGAGTGGTCTTAGTGCTGGAAGGCTGCTGAGAGGGAGCTCTGCTGTGATCATTCCAGCACCTGAGCGACATCCCCTCTGTCCTGCCACCTGCTGAGCTGCTACTGGTGTGGGTGAAGGCACTGCTAGGTCACTGCAACCCTTCTCGCAGAGCACACGTGGGAAGGTGTTTGCAGCTTTTGCCTTGGGGCCCATGCTGAACTTGAAACGAGCAGAGGAGCATCTCTGTGATCCTGCAGCTAGCAGCCATATCCTGCAGAGCCACAGAGACTGACTGAATTGACAGGATTCATGTGACTCCAGGGGGTCTCCCTGCAGCTAATCAGAAGACTCTGGTCCTAATGAATGAAGTGCAGTGAAGACAACTGGTACGCTGAAGGCAGCGAATGTCCCCTTTATTGTAGTTACAGTGCTAGTGATTAAAACATTACTCTGTGGGATGCAGCCAACTCTCAAGATAATTCTTGAGTTGAAGAAGGAAGATCATAAAATGTCAGCTGCAAATATAATGGAAATCACTGCTCAGGACACTTATGTTTTTTGATTAAGGGCTGTGCTGTAACTGATGCAGGTTTTGGGGACTATGGCTCCTGCCTGTCTCCCATGCAGCTTCTACTCAGAGCCTGCTCCACATCTCAGAAACAAGAAGGTTCAACAGAAATGAAATGAATTAATCATTTCCCCTCCATAAACTGATACTTATAATCCCAGCTGTGATTTCCTGTTATGCCTTCCCTTCTGCAGAGAACTTTATTCCCTACTGAGATGAAATAAAACGAACCAAACCATTGTCAAAACAATTCAAAGCGCTCTGCTCCTTTGAGCAGAGGGATCAGCTCTATAGCCTACTTTGCCTGTTAACTCCTCAAACTGCTGAAAAAACAGATGTGGGAAAAATTATAGTGTGTCTAAAACTATATATTAAATTTAAGAGATGTGTTTGTTTTATTAGTAACAGCATTGTGTGCAATACACCCTTCTGTCCCAGCAAATGCCCCACCTTAGAATAAATCAAAATCTCTGTGTACCTGCAGATTATTGGCCAGCATCCAAATGAGCTATTGAATAAACATGCACAAAATATCACATAAAAGACACACAAAGAATAGCAGCTGTGAAGAATGGGCCCACAGTCTCTGTTCAATCACACAGTTAGACCAGAGAAGCTGTTGGTTAAACCAATGCCAATGACACTGAAGGTGAAGCTTCCTTGAAGGCATCAGCTTGGGGTTCTCTGGTCTAATGACACAAAGTGTTTGTGGGTATGTCTGGGGACAGATTCCCTCATAACACACCCTGAGGAGTGGGTAGCCAACCAGCCAGGGTACTTGGTCAAACAGTAATTTCACGATTTCTGAGTTATAGATGTATGTAAGATTTGTTTATTTTGCATGTAAAGGCTTTTATTAAAAAAAAAAAAATTGTCACTTCTTACAGAGCTCTCTTAGCAGTCCCATTCATCTTTTCCCCAAAATCCTTTAGAGTCCAAGAAGGAATAGAAAAATCTATAATTACATTTCACTTTTGGAAAAGACTAAATATGATAATGGTCAAGAATGTATTTTTAGCAGGGAATAAAATGTTATTATCCTGTCCTTAGCAAAACCTACTTTTCTCCTGTCTTGTATTTCTAGGGTCTCTTTCCCCTATTATCTATGTTATGCTAATTAGTTCCTAATTTCTACTTTCTCTTTTTCCCTCTCTCCTATTTAATTAACATGGTGGATGTTGTCTTCTGTCTTATAGTCACAATGAACAAGGCTCCTGTGAAAACAATGTTTTTTTAAAAATCTTTTTAATTGAAATGGCATGAATTCAAAGATTGTCAGGCAGTTCTAGTAATTTTGTCGCATGAAAGTTGCTTTGGAGACTCTTCCACAAAGAAAGCACACTTAAAAACCCCAGACAAGCTTTTTGCTTAGGCAGCAACTGTTGTGCAAAGGAACATAAAAAAAGAGTGAGGCATTAAAGAATAATTAAATATTTTCTAAATTTTGGCAGTTGCACACAGAATGTTGCCAGAATGCTGGATTCCAGTGTGGATGCACTCTAATTCGCACAAATGTCTTTCCTCTAAGGTAGAAAATAAGCCTGAGATACAGACTCTGTTTTTAAGGATTGGTACTAGATTCCCGTCCATGGTGTTTCCATATGAAGTTTCCATAATTTCTTTCCCCCATGCAGTGAAATCCTTCTCCTTGGCAAGTGGGGTCTAGATATTTTGCTCCTGCAGGTCAAAGCACTTTCCTAGTTATCAGGATGAGGAGTGCTGGGATGAGCAACCTCTCCAACCCCACTGCAGCTGGGTTATTCATCCATGTGGGAAGCAAACCCCAGGCTGGGGAGGACAGCAGGGAGATGGGCACTCACTGGTTACTCTGCTACTTTGTTGTTGTGACTCCTGTGATTCCTGACGCCCTCGGTTTCAACTGAAATTTCTGTGGCTTTGCCTATTAGTCTGTATCAGATGTTTTGTCCTCAAAGGCTACTTCTGCTTCTGTGGTGTTTTCCCTTTGTTCACAGAGCCTTCTCCCTGTGCATGTGTGGCACACTGCCCTGCTGAGGGCTTGTGGGGCATGGCGATCGCGCAGAGCATGGCTGTCACTCCACACTGTACATTAACAATTGTTATTTAAGTTTTCACTGAAAGACAAATCTGAGCAGATTGCAGCAAGATGTTTACCAACAGCTTGTAGTAGATGCTTTTCTTTTTTTTTTTTCCTCTAGCACCCATAACAGCTCAAAAATTCATTTAGGCATCTTCTGCTTTAACTGTTACCTAGTGCAGGGTGCTGGCTGCAGAGCTGAGGTGAAATGCTACAGCATGCTTCTCTCCACTTACACTGCTAAAACAGATGGAACTGGTTATCAAAGAGGTCCAGGGTGAATCTCCTCAAACTGAGCTATAGGCCATAACTGCAGAGTTTCATTGATGCTTAAGTGTCTGATTTCAGGTAACAAAGTACTGCCTTTGCCAAAAGCAACAACTGCCCCAGTCTGCTTCATTTCCCCTTTCCAAAATTCAGGCTAGCAATGTGTAAATCTCCTGGGTCCTGATGCTGATAGCTTTGTAGTAGAATAATAACAGAGGGCAGTACTAAATCAAGGCCTTAGTCCAGTCATTATCACAGTTACTCACATTCTGAAAAAGTGTAACATCATGAATATCTATTTTTATCACAGAAAAATCCATGGAATTTTTCAACTGCAGAGATGTTTGTAGTAAGTCTAAGATCTGCTCCAGACTTGTTTTAGTGCAGACATGCTCTGCAGACATAACTTCATTTGATACACTAGTAGTCATGCCAATTATAATGTAGAGGCATTTAATTACAGTGCCTGCAGCTTGTAAGATTTGATTCAAAGCCCACCAAAGTCAAAGGATGCTCTAAAGCTGAATGAAAGAAATTTGAAAGACAGCAAGGATCCCAAATTGAGCTGTGACTACAGAATCAGGTTGGAAGAGACCTCTAAGATTATCCAATCCCACCATTCACCTGGCACTACCACTATAAGCCCTGAACCACTAAACCACATCACCCAGCACCAGATCCAGATGCCTCTTAAACACTTTCAGGCATGGGGACTCCATCACCTCCCTATTCCAATGTCTATACATTTTCCAAAACAGGAAAAAATTTCTGTAAAACAGTGCTTAAGGTTTGGAACTAGACTTCTAATAATTTCTATTTAATGGGCTTCTCTTTCCTTGACTTAATTTTTTGTATCACAATATTTTTTCCTTTATCTGATATGTTAGTACTTTTAATTTATTCAAAAGTGAGAGTGCTTACAAATATTCTGGACTGGGTATTGGTGGATTTCTTGCATTTCTGAATTAAAACAAGTTGCTTTTAGGAACTGAAAATTTAATTTTTTGTATATTCTAATTGAGTTACTCAGCAATGGAACACAATGCTTATTTGCCTTCTGTTCTATTTTATGTTTTATGTTTTCTCCAGGTTATCGTGTTTCAATAATACAATACGATCATACAGATTAAAGCAGATTAAAATGCCTCATAAAACTCTTGTACTTTGCTCTTTTGAACAGATGGCCAGGACGTGGGTTGGTGTTTATCAGTGCAAACCCAGTGAAACCAGTGGGAAAAGAGCATTTTGTAGAAACACTTTCTAAATATCTCAGAACTGTGAGATGTGATAAGGCTGAACATGGTTCTTGGTTACCCCCACCTTCTGTAAGCATTTATTCTTGAAGAAAGAAGATGTAGGATTTCTGAAGGATGCTGCCATTCTGACTGGGTAAAATGTTTGCTCTCAGCTTATTTTAAAGACAGTGGCCCAAACACAAGGTGGCATGAAATAGACTAGTTTTGACAGCAAAATAATTTGATTCTGGTTAATTTTTCAAATCTTTCATTATCAGTAAATGGGATAACAATGTGTAAAATTCCACATTATGGGAATGGGAAGGTGGGAAGTCTTAGTTTTGATCTTTACACATGGAGCAGTGATCCATAACTAGGAGAAGTAGGTGCGTGCAGAGTTGGATGGTTTTTCCCCAGAGGTTGGTATGGCTCCCCAGAATGCTACAGTTGTTCCTTAATGTGCAGTTTTTGCAGAAATGGGAGAGATCAGCATTCCTTTTGCCCACTGAAGGAGCTGTAGGAGAAGAGTCTTCATGATTTTCTATGTTAGAGATCTCTATTTTTTCTCCAGGATGATGCATATCTTGGATGTCTATGCAAGCATCTAGTGAGCCTCTGACTACTGTGATATCCTCAACATTTCTGCAGTACTATTAATTCTCCTGACATTTACTGAATTATGTACTGAGTTATTGCTAATCAGATGGAGGTACAGAATTCATCAAATAACCCAAGTTTCTTTAAAAAGTGATACTAACTGGTAATGCAAAGGCAGTAAGGAGCCAATGTACCTTGGACTCACCCTTGAAAGTATGAAGAACATCCTTTAATGTTGGAAGCCAGGATATCAACTTAACAGAAGTTATTTTGTCATTTTTCACCTATGGTTTATTAATATCAAGTAAGTTCCTGCTAAGTATTTAAGAATTTGGAACTCTCATGATGTCTCTTTAAACAAGTTTTCACTTAGGCTTACACAATTAAAACTTATACTTTGATTTGTGCAGTGCAATTCTTCACAGTCACAAAAAGCTGGAAAGACTTTTGTATCTGGTATCCCTTTATTCTGTGAGCTGATCTGATCTGTGCTCTCTGGATGGGGAAGGGGAACTTGGAAAATTGGAAACCATGTCTTTAGACCATCACCATATATTTAGCTAGTGTACTCTTCTGGGAATGGAAGGAAATGCTTGATGAAGCTAAATTTGTTACATTTAATTTGAAAGATCATGTGTTTGTACCATTTATCTGAATTTTCCATGTTCTGGAAATAGTTTTGCTATCTTTCTGTTGCAGGTTGGGTCTCTCAGTGGAATTTTCCCCATTGTAATGTTGAGAGGTTTGCGGGCTGCACCCTGGCATGGATGGCTGGTGATGGGG
>VXBI01009832.1:15824-28518 GCA_013397375.1 Toxostoma redivivum
CTCTCCTTCTCAAAAAAAGGCCCCTGTCTCTTTTAGGAAATACCTGTCTTTCAAACCAAGACACTTTCATACCTAAAACCTGAGCAATGTTACTGTGTTTGAGTCCTGTAACTTAAATCATGGCAGAGACACTGAATTATCACCTGTTTTGCAAGGATTGCAGTTAGCTAATTTTTGTAGAAAAATAAAGTGAAATTTAGTCTATATTTGTCTATAACACTATCTTTTAGATAGTCTGTTTCACAGGCATTTGGGCATTTTGCATGTGGGAGTTAATGTGGCCAGTTCCTTGCAGTGTCAAGACATGTACTTAGCCTGAGTGAGGTAGTGGAGCCATCAATTTTTGCATCAAACCATGAACTTACAGCAATTTTTTTTCAATACTGCCAAGGCTGAGACAAAGTTCAGTGATTTACATTGAGTCTAGTATCAATAGTGCTGATTTTTTCAGAGATGTGCCTGTTCCTGCAGCTCTTTTTAGAAGTAGGAGCAAGACGAAGTTGTGCTCTGCTTGATTTCCTCAAAACATCATTTGATTGAGGACTGGACCTCATGATAGGTGATAGGTGTTTTGATAGGTATCACTGCAGATAAGACAATCTGACTGTGGAGGGATCAGAGCTGTGAATTAGATTTTGACTATTGATTAAGATTTTTCTGAATGCTGCCAACATTATTAAGATAAATGAATTATCTAACACTGTGATAAAAGGGGACTAGCATTGCTCTCAAATATTTAATAACTATTGATGTTTCCAATATTCATATCATTGACTTAAAGAAGGAAGAAACATTTAAAAAGAGACTACCCTCAATGTAATGAAGAGCAACTGAGAATTTCAGAAGCCTTGGACTATAACTTCCTACCTATTCTCTGCTATAAGAAAGATCTGAAATTATAAAAAGATAGGGCAATTTTACAGTACAGTTTGACTGAGACATTGAAGTGCTCCTTTTCAGCTGGAAGCTGAATGAAATTATAAGGATTAATGTAGCTTCAGATGTAGTTAACCTGATGCTGTTTTGTAAATATTCTCCGGGTATCTTCTTTGGGATCCATTGATCTCTGGACTGAAATTAACTATGTTTGAGTTGTAATAAAAGCAAGAAAAACTTAATCTCAATTTTATGTCAAGATTACACTGTGTCCTGGCATATGAGCTGTAAGAGCACAGGTTGGAATACTTTTCTAAGAAAGAAATGGAGTGACATACTTAACAGAATAGGATAATTGTAATCCAGTGAAATAATTTTCCTGTAAAATCAGAACTGCATTCAGTCAGGAAAAGTAAGCAAAGACATCTTCATAAAAAACACTCATATCTGAACTGATGTTAGAAAGCTGGGTATCTATATCCTGTTTCCTGAACCAGAGTGTTGCAGTGAAGCAGCAATGCAGAAGTCCTTGTGTCCTTGGTGCAGCATACAAGTTCCTACATCTGTCCTCAAGAAAGACAAGTCCCATTACAATTTCTTTCCTGCTAGGCCATTTTGCTTTCTTGAAATGTCGGATGAACATCTAGGAGCGAGCGTTAGGAAAAGACACGCTGTTAACACTTGCATCTCCACAGATCTAGGTTTGAAGTAACCAAAGTGAACTTTTAAAACATACTTTCTCATGTAGTCTGTTCATGCAAGAAATTACAGATGGGCTTGGTCACTAAGAGGAAAAACAGAGAGGTATAAGGGAACACGTGCATGCAGACTGCTCAGGCTTACTGTGATGTATGGCAGGTGTGTTGGGACCAGTACCTCTGGAGAGGAGGCCTGTAGTGGGAGGAGAAGGAGGCCATCATGAATGGGCATTTATTTACCTCAAAGTCAGAAGCTGGAGTTGTGAAGGTCATGATAAAATACACTAAGCTGGGACTTCCCCTGCTCACAACAGAGCATGCTTGTACCAGCTATACTTGTCACAACATCTGGTAGCAAAGCGAGGCCTCTGGAGACAGTAAGGATGAGAAAAAGAAAGGTTCTGCTGCTTGAGAGCCTAATTTGAAGACTCATGAAATGTATTTTCCATAACACTAGAAAAGAAAAAGTTTTGTGCTAAAATTATCTAGGCAAAAATGAAAGATCTATAGTAGCTTGTATATGTAGTAAGAAATCATGTAAGTCAGTTTGGTATGACTGTTCTGTGCCTGGCTAGCAGAAACTTATTAGAGTCAGGGAGTTTAGGGGTTCTTTGTCTGCTTCTTCTCTGTTCCCTGATGCAAAGCAGCACCTCCACACCATGATAAGTCATTCTGTTCATCTGGCCAACAGGTCCTGAGTGAAGTGGTGCCTGGTTCATCAACACAGTGGCATTTCCCTTGAAAATTTCCAAACTTAAGTCATGCTGCAATTTTCTGGCAAAGTACTATTTGCTAATGCATCAAACTCTGGAAGAAAAAAGCTGGCTTCTCCTACAAGCAGCTCACTGTCTGTGGAGCTTTTTTGGAAAACTACCTTTATGAAGAATGTTAAAGTCTGGCTCTGTCCTCTCTGTCGTTGATGCAAAAAGCAAATTTCTTTCATGTGCCTGGTTGTTACAGAGATCAATGACAAATGTTGTGCTGATTCAGACATCCTGGGTTAGAGCTTTTCAACTGTGCACAGCTCTCTTCTGTCTCCCCTGAACCTGAGGAACGCAGGGATAATACACCTAATTTTTTCATTGTTGGTCTAAGGCTGAAAGGTTAAACTGGTCTAAATGCTTAACCAGCCCCACGACCTAATGGCAGCTTCACACATTTTAGGGTAAATGTATATGGATGTGAGTTGCTTGCTCAGGGAAAGCACTCACAGGTTTCAGCCTATGGACTCCCCTTCAGATAGACTGGAATGGGAATTTCCATGAGAAGAAACAGCTGGATCAAACTCTCTGTAAGTAATTAACACACAGGAGAGACAGTTGCACTTGCACTTTATCAAGCCTCTTGGTAAGATTATGTACTCCAGGTAATTAATCATTACATTTCCCTATACACATAATTACCTCTACTTTCTTGCTCTCCCACCTCCACACATATAAACAATTCGTATGCATGTATTTACAAAGTAATTACAGAGTGCATATGCTGTGATTAAAGGCAATATAAACTGTGTTACTCTAATTACAACAACAACAACAACAAAACCCCCCCCCCAAAAAAACCCCAAAGAAACCAACCAAAAAAACAACAAAAAAAGTACCCAAACAAATGAAAGCACAAGCAGGAAACCACACAATTTTTTTAACTGGATCAAATCCTTTTCTCTTCAGACTAATAGAAAGGATAAAAGAAACTCAACTATTCTGTGCTATGAGCCTGGCAAAAATACAAGCATGTCAGCCAGCCCAGCAGGTCCCTTGGTTGTAAATTATTTAATATATGGGACATAAATCAGAAAGCAATGTTACTTGGGACAAGATGAAAGAAATGCTGCATCTCAAAGTTAGAGCATCATTTGGGTTTAGTTCTCTTCCACCAAATAAGAGAAACTCCTGCAGATATGGCTTCAGTGGAAAACACCTGCATCCTACATGAAGTGAATACAGGTATGTTTGCCTTCTGAAAACCCTTGCTGGCTTTGTTTACATGAGGTAATCTGATGTGGTGCTTATAAAACGAGGAGCACTACTCTCTCCTGCTGAAATCTCACATTCCCCCATGATATTTCAACATATGACCTGTGTGTTTTCCATGGCAGACTGCTCTGATGCTTTCCTTCAGAGATTTTGGACACAAAGCACTCCAGACTACTGGCAAATGAAATAATTCTGTGACATGGGGAGAACAGGATCAAATGGAGTAATTCTGCATTTTTTTGGAAAGTACTCTTGGGGAACTGGTGTGACTCTTGAGGATCATCCTGCTGAGGGTCAGGACTTGATCTTGATGATTGTGGGTCCCTTTCAACTCAGTTTATTCTGTGATTCTATAATCCTTTTGTTTGGGCTTCATGAGGCGGGATAGTAAGAGTAGTCAACAACAAAGAAAGAAGGTGACATTTAACGGACAAATTGTTTAGATTTATTTCATGTGGCACCAAATTTAGAAAGTGCCACTCACTTTTGCTGCTAAAAATCAGTGGTGAGACTACAATTTCAGCATTTAGTTGACAAACACTGCTAAGAATGAGTCATCATTAGATCTAAGAGCGGGCATAGAGTGATGGTTGGATGTAGTTTTTATTTATCAGCAGGGCAGCTGGGAGAGCCCATATGTATCCTATGTACCCAGTGCAGCTCAACACAAAGGGCTGTTATTTCCACATCTGCCATTCCAGAAAAGCTACTGTAAAGTCTGCCTGAAGAGGTCCTGGACACCAGGAGTAGGTTGACTTGCTTTCTGCCACAAGAAGATGACTAGGATCCATTGTCTCTATGGATGTCAATGCAATTATACTCTGCTATTCATACTGGGACACACTTATTGCTGAGGACATTCTCTGGACCCATCTTTGTAGAAGTGGATGTATTGCCTTGTGTTTTGAAGTGCTTCCTATGCTAACATCCAGGAGAAATTTAGCGTGCTTAATGGAAGTCTTAATGTTGAGAAAAGAAGTGAAGTATATATGGCACATAGCAGAGGAGTATCAGAAGCACGAAATCCTAGGGCTGTTGAGGAAAAAGTATGTTATAGCAGAAGATTGGCAGGGAAGACAAAGATACCAGACAAAGAAAGGGCAAAAATTAAGATGAACAGAGACAGTCTGGTGCCACAGGAGTAGGGATGGCTTTGAGCTATTGCAAAGTGCTTATTGCTAGAGACTGTAAAAAGCCTCAGAATCCCAGATTCCCTGTTGTGCCAAGCAACAGGGTGTTAAACACCCTGGTGTCTTATTCCAGCCAGCTGATGTCCATGGTAGAGCCTGCTACAGACACCATTTTGTGTCCTATCAAAGCGAGTATGGACAATAACTCTCCAGATCTTCACACTGCTTTTAACACAGCTAATGGGGGCTTCTGTAGGCACTCAGTGAATGACCGTGAGATTAAGTCAAACACTTCCTTCCTACCAGAATACTTTGCAGCTAGTGGCAGGAAGTTAGGGCTAATTGTCTGACCTTATTCTGCCAAGTATTTGTCTCTGCAGCTTCTAAGTTAGTTTAAAGTGGTTGTTTCAGCACCATTTCCTGTCTGTTTAAGAAGAAAAAATTATCTCCCTGGTTGCCTGAAATTCAGAGCCTGACTCAACTTTCCTGCAGACCATGCAGCTTTGGATTACCACAGTGCCAACCTCAACCCTTCAGTGTCTGGCCTGAGAAACAGTGTCTCATTAATTAATACACAAGCTGTGAAACAGGATTGGAGCCAGGTGGCTTGAAATTCTGCAGCCTTTGTGGGGAAATTCTGGATTTTGTAAGGTTGAATATGCTGATGATCCCAGCAGAAGGGAAAGTGAAGGTGTCTGTCTCCAGCTGAAGCAATGCCTGGGATGAAACTCTTCCATTTGAGCCAGAGAGGTGATTTAAGCTGGTGCAGAGTGCCATTACCTGAAGTGCAATTTAGCCAGGAAACAAACCTCCACTTACAAAAAGCGCTTGATGATCTTTAATTATCACAGCAGGTCTGGACCTCAGCTTTCAATCTCATCAGGAAAGGTTTGCCCTTGGATATCAGGCTGAGTCACTGGCTGAATAAAGAGGTCAGAAGAAGGAGAAGGCTTATGCAATGTCAAAAGACAGAACCTCTTCTTACAGAGATGCTCGGTCTGGAGGGAGACTGGGACCATTCACAATTAGTAGTCTGCATCCCTTGAAAGCAAATTCACTGGTCCTGTAGGGTCACTTGTAGCATTTGTAATGCTTTCAAAGTATTCAATAATTTCTTATTTGTTCACCAAGAAAATACATATTGGACACTGTACACGATGTTCTGTGTATTTCTGCCCAGTCCTGTGTTACAACACAGATTTTTATTTGAAAAATGTTAATAAAGCTCTTGTGTTCCTCAGTGCATAGGAACAGTTTCCTGTGCTTGCATACCAATGCCTTGTATAATAAATTCAAAGTGAGTAAATGAAAAAGGAAGAAAGGTCACCTTCAGGCTTGCTACAGTGTCTGGAGTGAACACTGTGCAGAATTTGTGTTGCTGGGGAGTTGTGATCTTTTGCCAAATGGGTCATAGTGTGACAAAGGCCCAGGCTTTTTAGATCATATATAGCCTGAGTCTTGCTGGGGAAGTAGAGCAGGCTCAAGGTTAACAGACTCAGTTTGCAGAAGAAGAGCCTCAGGTGTCAACTTGGCCAAATAGATAACTTGTGCTCACAGCTATCCTTGTAGTTGAAATTACACATGCATTCCACAAACCCACATATACTAACTGGGAATTATGTCAGCTGCAGACAAAGCAATTAGACTAATTTTCTCAGTGCATATGGCATGTCAGCAGCTGGCAAACTGTTTGCAGGAGGGCTCCTAAAAGTGCTACCATTAGCCAAATTATTGTCATGGATAATCAGAGATCAGTTTCCTTACATTGCCAATGTAATGCCCCGTTTGGTTAGGCTTTGAGATGGGGAATTTAATTGCAGCAAGAAGCCTTTTTCATTTTACAGGGATACAATGATAAAATACTTGACCTGTGATTGGTCAAGGACTTCCCTGCCTGGGTTAAATCTGATATCCGGAAATAATAGCTAGAATTCATTTCACTGGTAGCAGTTGTCTAATCCCCTAGTTTCTTCTGCAAAATATAATTTGCTCACTATTTTGTTGCCTAAACTGTGTGACTAATGTTCTAAATTAAAAACACTGTCCTGTTATTCTAACAGCCAAAAATTTCATGACAGTTATAAGTGTAATGCTAGAGGACTAAAGTTAAAAATATCCCTTTCTTTCTCTTTCATCTGATATCTTCAGTCCACAGGGATTGGATCCCATATGTCAAAAGGCTCTGGGCTCAGCCTGGTTAAATCAAGAAGGAGAGAAAAGGAAACGTGGATGGGAGGCACAGCTGCATGTGTTATATATGTTGTGTGATTATGTTTGAAAGGCATTGCTGTGGAAAATAGGAAGTTTGTGGGTTACTTAGAGCACGAGTCTTGGTCAGTTACTGAATATGACTGGGGTTGAGGAAGCAGTGAGGAACACTCCTGGAAGAGTGCTGAGCAGCACTGAGGCACAGGAGCAAGGAGCGAAGAGAAGGTTCCACCTTGCTTCAAGGATCCATCCAGAAATGCTTTTTCAGTGCTGTCTTTAAGTTAAGCCTTAATTGTTTGGTTTTCAAATGTGGTGTCCAGTGCTACAGCTGTGACCCAGTCCAAGCAGCAAAGAGTTCTCACCTGGTGCTATGTCTTTATTGGTATTGAAAATTGCAGGACTGTGCATTCATAATGCAGAATAGGCAGGCTGAAATCCTCAGTGTCTGTTTGATGACATAACACACCATATATTTTGGGTGATGACTTGCTAGTCAGCTTGCCACCTCCTGTGCAGTGTTGTGTGACATTCTCATGTGTGGCCTCTCGTTAGACGATGGGGTGATATACAAGGCATCCTGCAAGCCCCAGCCAAAGAAGGCTGCATAAATTACTGCTTTAAAGCCAGGCAGGGAGAGATCATAAACACAAGCTCAGAAAACTTCAGACTTCAGATTGTGCCTGTAAGGGCAAGATAACATTGATAGAATAGGATTTGTGCATTGTTTTAAAGGACTTCTCCAGGATTTTACACACTGGGCCAAATTCAGCTCTGTTGTGCCAGTGATCTCACTGCCACTGTTGCATGATAGTAATTGCTTGGGCTCCTTGAAATGGATTTGGGGCAGAAAATAAAAATATTACCAGGTTCAGCAGCTACACATTCAGCTGCAACACTGTATTTGAAAAGGTCTGTTTCTCATCCTGGTCCCTAGTTTTCTCATGGCTATTTTGATCTTCAAAGGACTTTACAGGTATTGATTAATCTCAGAGTGAGCCTGTGAAATAGTTGCAGTGGGTAACTATCACCTCTGCTGCAGAGGTTGCAAAACTGAAACAAAGGAGTTTCAACTGCACAAGAAGCTGAATTGGCCACCGTGAGATGCTAACACGTGAGGCTATCCACCCTGGCCTCAGACCTCTTGATCATACCTCTGTCAAATGAAGTATTCTACTCCCTGCTCCCCTAGCAAGTATTTCTTTTGGATTAATTGTTGATCCTGTGGGACACTGAATTAAATATCAATCTACTTTTAATAGAAGAAATATCATCTGGAGTTAACTCAGAGTGACTGGCTAAGGTACCTGAACCACACTGCATTGCTCCTTCTCTATTTATGAGGAGAACACATACACAACCAAACAGAAACTGATGAGGTTTATTTGGATTGCCATTTAAAATCATCTGCCAGCACTTTCTTTCCTGGATATAAAATAAAACTCTCTATGCAAAGGTGTGAAATGAATGACCTCTATCTACTGAAATGTGCAAACAGTTGTTTTGGGACAGATAATGAGAAACACTATGAAGCTCACAAGTGATCTGGTAAAGAACCACAAAAAATTTGCAGGCAGCTGTCTTTGGCTGAGAAGCAGTTTTGCAGGGACCTCAATAAAATTCTTTTATACAGATGAAGACAGGGGGAAGTGAAAAAATAGAAAAAGGAGTGTTTGGAACTGACATTTTGGAAGAGGTCCTGGTTTCAAAACATAGCTGGATTTTACTTGAAAGAGGAAAATGCAGTCAAAATGACTCATCTGTGGCTTTTTTTATTGTTTCCTGAAGAATTCTGCTACCTATGTGTTAGCCTTTGTGTTGTGGGGCAGACATGAGGACATCTCACTTTGAAAGTTTTGATGTTTAGGAATGAATATCTTGAAGATGCCAAGAGATATCTTCCAAGAAGAACTTTTAGCTGGTAACAAAGTATGTTTGACAAATAGCAAAAGTTACCACTCTAGCTCCAGAGAATGGAAGTTCTGGTGCAGGTGGTGTTTAAAAGTGATATTTCTAAAACTGATACACCCAACAGATGTTTATAATTTCATCTTTCAGCTAAACTAATGCTCAGAGAAAGCTAGTGCAAACCTTTCCTTTGAGTTCCCTTTCCAAGGTTCAGATGAGTAGTTTGCATTTGGTGATGCTGAGTGATCTTTTGCAGCAAACATACTATATTGAGTATTTCATGTGCCTTTTGAGGATCCATGCTAATTATGGCACTGCAGAATTACTTAAAACTAATTTTAAGAAGACACTTCTATTTTAAAATAATTGGGGTAAATCCTGAGTGGTCTGATAATCGTGGAGAAATCTCTCAATAAGTGAGATTTGGTGGTTTGATTAAAAACACTTTTCCATAATCCATGAAAAACTTTAAAGTCAGAATTAGAAAGAACTAGATATAAGCTAAAAGTAATCCTATAAGTCTTTTCAGATTTTATTACTCAAAGTAGTCTGTGAGGTTTTTGACAATATTTACAGAAACTGAATTTTTTGACAGGATATTATAAAACTAAAAATTTTTAAAGTTAGCAGCCTAATACATTCATTCAGATACGGTGATGAGATCTCTGGATTTAATAATTACATTCCCAACAATCACAATTATAAAAGTTATGCTTGGAGATAATCATGTGAGGCAGATATAATTCTCTGTCGCTACCTGAATTTCAACCGGCTCTGTATCATTAAAGTTGAAAAATATTAATTAAATTCCTTTCCCTAACATTAATTTGTCTGAACACATTTTTTGTCTCAGCTTTTTGTTTTTCTGAAATATCAAATGAAATATATTAAATTCAGAAATAAGTGTTTTATTAAGGGTGTTAAGGATGGAGAGTATAGCTGAACACTGTACCAGAAGAAAAAAAAAGAAAACCAGTTTTTCCTTTAGAAAAAAAGAATATTGTTCCTTTATTTTTTTCCTAGAAAAATAAAGGTTTTTCCCTAAAGGGTAATAATGTCAAAGGATCCATGCATTAAAATATGCTTTTAGGTTATGAAAGGGAAGAAACTACTCAGTGAGATGTTTAAAAAATAAGATGATATATTAGTAAAACCAAATTAAATGTATCTTTTCTTTTAGTGCCTATTCTCTTGTTTCTCAACAGAGTGAAAGATATGTGGATCTTCAAAAATGGTGACATGCATTTGAATCAGAGCACATGCATCAACTTTCTTCACGGATCCAATGAGTTAAAGGATCACTTTGCAGCAAATAGCATCTCATTTTTTGCAGAGCTGATGGATGTTTGATTCACCCAGGGTCTCACAAAAAAGCTAATGCCACAGTCCACTTCCTGTAACCATTTGTAGGCAATTAAGGAAGCATAAATGAGCAGCATATTAGAATAACATTTCATTGTGATTGAGCAACCTCTTGTATTGCATCCCTCTCAGCAGTGCCACTCACATACTTCACTTGATATTAAGTGAATTGTTAATGCTGAAATTTCAATGGGTAGAGATGGTAATTAACTACAAAACCAGGAGTGAAGTGAGGCAGGGATGGATAAAGAAAGCTTGCATCTCTTAGAGGTCACAGGAGCTCCTTTGAGTGATGTCTTTCCTGCACAATGTTTATCACTTCTTATTCTCTACTATCCATCTTACTAACCATATTTGTTTCCTTTGTTTTTTTTTTTTCTTTTTTTTCCCCTCCAATCAGATGCTGCACTTGTGAGCCCAAACTGACAAGATTAAGAACAAATACTGTGACTCTTAGAAAAAAAGACCTTAATCCAACCTCCACATCCATTGCAACCAGCAGAAATTTCCTGTTGGTATAGAAACCTCTTTCTCTGATAGCATCTTGTTCTTTCTGCTGAGACTCATTTCAGAATCTAACTCAAGTTTAAAGAAAAGAAGAAGCTTCCCTCATTCATCTCAGGAAAACGTTGCAAGATTTTTTAACCAAAACTACCACAAATTTGAAAGGATCTTTCTCTCCATATTTCTTCTTCAACACCTGATGTTTGGTCCCAGATGGAAACTGATTCTGTGCTCACTACTTGGTTGCTAAGTGACCTATGCAAAATCTCTGAGCTCATTTTCCTTCTCTTATATTTTGACCATGAATGAGAGAACAGGTAGTCAGAGGATGAATTTCATTTATATGCAAGATTTCTCAAAAAACAGGAGAATCTTTCTCTATACTGCTTTCAGGTCTGTGAGGGAGAGTAGCAGCCTGGCTGCAAAATAGGGCTGATATGTGACAAAGATAAGCAGTCCTCACCTTCAGTGGTCTAACTCAATTTCAGAGGATAGACAAGATCATAAAACTTGGAGGACAGTCAAAGCCCTACATTCTCTTTCTGAATGGATATCTGATTGATAAATGTCTGCTGATTTTGCCCATATGTGTCTGATTTTTAAATAAAGCTTTGCACTAGGGATAGCTACCAAGGTAGGAAAGCTAATTAGGTTTAGCAAATGACTTTATGAATTGGTTTGAGGCAGAAAAAGTGGGTAAGGAAATCATCTGCTAGTATACAATCTGGTATTTTTCTTCAGAGTGGCTTTGACCTGTCTCTTTCCTGTTTAAGGATTTCATTTGAGCAGGAAGGCTCACAGAGAAGGGGTGGCAGAGGGGCTGCAACCTGTAGACACACTTGTAACCAAGAGATGATGTGCATTCACAGCCTCAAATCATGCCTAGTGGCCTGTAGCTCTCAAGCCAGCTGTTTGCAATGTTATGCTCCAGTAGGACCTGAGGATTAAAGAATAATCTGCAATGCAGATCAGGTTGTCTTTTAGGGAACAGAAGAAGTCACAAAGTACAAGCAGGTGCAAAGTCCAGTCAAGAGAGCTCTTTTGTGGTCTGAATTTGAGAAACAAGTGTGCCACCTGAGTTAACTCATTAAGCAGATCTATCATTACTATTTTACCCTCTATTTTATTAGAAAGGGCAATGAAGCAAAACACTGCCAAAATGCCTTGCATTAACAGAACGTTGTCACAGCATTACCTTATAATGAGAATCGAAATCTGAGCCAAAGCACTATGCCTTTCTTCAATAATACATTGCCATCAGTACTTTTCCCTGCAGAGAAGCTGCATCTTCATGCATCCCATGACAAAGAAGATAGTTTGGCACAGAGACAGTGTCATCCTTTCTCTAAATCACACAGACCCTTTTAACCAAGAGGAAAAAAAGCTGGATTACTTTGTTTTTTTCTTTTTAGATGGGGGGCACAGCTGTGTAGAGTGTAGGCAACAACTGCCTGTTCTGATGCAGCATCCTGCACGGCAAGAAAACCAAACAGTCACTTCTCTCTTTCATTTTGAGCATTGGCTTGTGTATTGGGAACATCAGTGTGCATCTGCCTGGTTGTGCAACACTCACTGGATCATGATGCAAGTCTGGCAGTAGCTCTGCAAAAGGGTTTGGACTTGTGATTTACGACTGATAGCTTTCACTACCAAATCCCTGGGCACTTAAATGAAGACACATGCTTCAAGGTCTCCCAAAAATAATCACTAGCTCTGGAGGGGAAGTAACTTTTCAGTTTAAAATTTTATTGTGGCTGTGGCTTTGATGCTGCTGTCTGGCAGAGTCTGAGTGACTATAGATTTCTGTGAGCCAGTTACCATCTAACAGCCTTCACTGAGCAGGTGTCTCGGTGTAAATGTCTGTCGAAGGCGGCAGAATGAGGCAGTGCTGCAGGGCCACAGATCCGGAGCTCATTCAATTGCCAAAGGAAGTCTGCAGGTGAATTTGGCAGTCATCAGTACACTAAAAATTATGGTTTCATGTCAAAGAGATGTTCCAAGGAAGCAAAGAAAATTCTGTTGGTTTTCTTTTTTT
>VXBI01009832.1:36912-117874 GCA_013397375.1 Toxostoma redivivum
TTTTTTTTTTAATAAATTGTCAGTCTTGTCAGAAGTTCTTTCATCTCAGATATTTTTAGTATGTTCTTCAGATAGGAATGCTCTTTGTCAACAGTAAACCCATGGGTCCTTTCTAACCCCAGGCTTCTGAGCAAAAGAATCTGTTATCATTGCCAGGGCAAGTTAAGACTGATGACCCTGCTGCATGCAGTCAAACAGTCCTAGACAACACTAAATGAAATGTTGAATTGCCTTACCACATTCCTTTCATCTTCTTGGATATTGTCCATTCACTAGTCCGTTCCCATGCCCAAAGGTGTACACGTGGCACAAGTATGTCAAGGACTGTTGTCTCATGCAGGGCCACTCTTCACACTCCCAAGAAGACATATAGGAGGTTTTCCAAGTGTTCCTGCAAACCTGCCAAACCATGTACCCTATGGGCTCAGCCCATCCTTTTTCCCAGTGGAGCCCTAGTGGACCTAATGGACTTGGTCTTAGAGGTCTTTTAACTGTGACGGAAAAAATCTAGGATTTTACACAGACTGTCTCAGTTTTATCTCAGGGATCAGATGGTATGCAGGACTGGACCTAGCTTCCAAGGATACAGACTTATTGGTACACTCACTGCAGAGGTCAGGACTCCATTTCAGTATTGAGAAGGACAGCCAGTCCTGGTGTCTGGCAACCTGATATCAAGCTGAGAGAAACTGCTGATTGCCAAATAAAACTTTTTATTTTGAGAAAAAGCCCGTGAACACTGAGAGACAATTAATTACATTCCCTTTTATCTATTCTGAGATTCTCTCATTGCTCCTAGAGGTCTTGAAGACATTTAGTTTATGGACAGCCAAGGCCACAGCTGTCAACACTAGTGGAATACTTAATCGTTGGAAACAAGGTGAAATTCATTCATTCACACAACCTTCTAGAATAAGGAAATCAGCACATCTTACCCTTTACCTAATTGTAGCTTTCACTGATGTTTGGAAGCAGAGGAAGTATTCCCATTTTTCTCCAGCATAATTGCACCTCATTCGTGACTGTTATACAGTTTATATAAAAATAGGAAAAAAAATTCCTTGAAATTGATGCTTCATTAAAAAAAACACCAACCAAACAACAAAGCCCAAGAAATTAGGAAGAGCCACAAATCTGCAATTCAAATATCTCAGCATGCCAGAAAGTGTGATCAGTTGCATACAAGGGTTGCATCTGCTCTGCTTCATTCCCATAGACAGCAAGCTGCCCACAGAGACCACATATCGTCCCACTCTTTCTCCTGTTCAAGTTGTTGAAATGCTGCCCAAAACCAACAATACAAAATTTGATGGAAGCTCTTTTTCAGTGTGGCCCCTTTACTCACTTCAAAAAGGACATTTGTTGCCACCTGGTTCTGGATTGCAGGACATCAGCAGCAGTATCTTTGGTTGTTTAACTAGTTTGTTGACTGGACAGAGCATTCCCAAGACAGCTGACAACACCATCATCACAGACCTCTGTTGTAGTTCAATCCCTCTCATCTCTGTGATGGATGTAGATTAGAAAGAAATTAAAGAACTCTTGCCTGGCCAGGCAAACCACCCTTTGTTTAATTTCATTGGTCCTGAAAAATCTATTATTTGTCTCTTTTAAGTACCCCTTCTGCAGAGATGTTATTTTAATAAAGCTCTGCAATATGGCTGAAGCTAGAGGGAAAAGTATGCATGTGAAGGAGGCTTCAAAGGGATATGCTTTTATTATGAGCTTTCCTGCTCTCCCTCTGATTTAATTTTCTTTTGTGCTCTGGGTTACTCTTGGTTTATTTCTATATTTATTGTCTTCCCCTCCTCCTCAGTGGAAAATAGATGTAATGCAGCACCCAATTTGTTTTGAAACCTATTGTTTCAAGTGAAACCTGAACACAAATATCCTGGTACTTTTTACTGGAGCCTGTTTTGTGGAGGAAGGTGAATGAGATGAAACTCTTCCAATGTGAAGCAATATCACACAGACTGAGAGGTTCATTCTCCTTTTCTACCTGCCTTTTTAACAGTATTAATATCTGTCAGTGGTGAGGATTGTGTGTCTTTCAAAGGAAGTCCTTCCGTGCACTCATGAGTCAGAAAATGAGTGACTATGGGAGACATCTTCTTTGGCAATTCTACAAAGCAGGGTGTGGGCCCTGAACCCAATATGTATTTGGTCCTCTATGTGTTGAGCCAGGAGAGGCTGGAGAATCTTGGGTTCTTATGATCTCATGATTTGGTGTGTTGGCTCAGTGGGTCTGGCTTGCTGACTTTCCCATGTAAGTGCTGTGTGAGAGACAGCCAAGCTGAAGCAGCCAAGGTGATAGCAAAGGAAGAAACAGCAATGAAGTTGTCTTTCAAAGAGTCTTCCTCTGAAGTGCTCTTCTAAGGAGTCTGTGTCTCCTCACAGGGCTGTGCTGCTGCCCTTTGCTGAATGTGGATAGCCTGAAATAATAGTGGATGTGGCAGGATTTAGCATCCCTGATGGAGTTACTTGTCTTCTGCCACCCTGAAAATATCACCTCTTGCAGTATGGTTGCCCCTGTCTTAGTTCTCCTGCTATCTGTGATGCAGGGATCAATCTCTCCTTCGGCCAGAAATCTGTCATCATCAGGAAGCATGTCAGCAGCCTTTATTCAGTGGTGGAGAGTGGTGGGAGGGATTAGCTGCAGGGAAGCTCTGTGTTTTGCTGAGCATTTTGAGCTTCCCATCCAGGAGAAATCAAAATGACAGCTTTTGCTCTACCCACGTGGAAGGCTCTTAGCCATTTTTATGCTGCCTGCAGGGAGAAAGAGGCTGGAATAAGAGCCAAAAAATCTGGTCTAGCTGTCCTGCTACTCTCCTGTTCTCCCTTAAGGGAAAGAAGATTTCATAGACATTAGGAAAAAAACCCCAAAACACCAAATTGTCTCCTAAATTTGACAGAAGTGGGAATAACAACAATTCTGTTTGTGGAATGATTGCCAGACTTACCTGCTGTCTGCAGTGCATGTGCTGCACCACCTGGACTGCTCATTTCAAGGAGACCCCAGGACAGGCTGAGGGGCAGGCAGTGGCCAGAGAGGAGAAAATGCACTACTCACACTGTAGCACCTTAGTGAGCTGGTCAGTGCAGTCTGTCAATGTGTTTCAGAAGCTTGATGTGCCATGGCAAACATTTAGGCTATGAAATGTGGAATTGATACGTAAGTTCCTTTGCATATTGGTCAAACTCCTGTTTTACTCCATTTGCTCTCTAGATTTTTGTGCATACTTCCCTCAAAAAGTTGACTCTTCATTGAAAATAAATTCTAGACCAGAGATCATGGGCTGGCTTATCTGAATTTGTGATTCAAATTGCTGTTAAGGCATGGAAATGACACAGGTTCTTTTGGACAAACCATGTCTGCTCTGTGTTATTCCTATCAAGACCCAGCTATTCATAGAGCTGTTCTCTTCTCATCCTGTAGGAATATAAGAAAGACTGGCAAAAATAAGGCAAGCGTCATCTCCAGGGAACTGCAAAGCTTTTAGAAATGGAGCTTGCTTTCTGATGAGCTAATATGAAATATTTCAGAGCACTAGTACAAGGCAGAACTTTGCAGTGCAAGTTGTTGGGGCCAAACACTTAAAGATCATGCATCCAGCTGCCTACAAGTGGGATTGGGGTAAGCATCCCCCATGGTGCCTCCCACAAGCTGCAAAAGTTCAGGAAGGGTTAGGCTTAACCTCTGGATTTAAATGGCTTCTTTCTTTTCATAAAAATGAGGATTAGCAACTGCAGTGTTTATACAGGGTTTTAGTAGGTAAAAAATAACTGATTCTGTTTGTGAAGCAAAATACCATGAACTGGGTAATCAGTGGCAGCAAAACAAGAAGAAGCCACAAATGCACTTTTCTGATTCTCCAGCTATTGAAATGTAACTAGACAAAGAGAGAAACCAGACACAATTCACATTTTTTCTGTTCCATCCAGGAATATCAGCCCTTTCACAGATGCAGTAGGTGCCCTTTTTTTGCTTCTGCTAACTGGCTTCCCTACCTATAAGTCTGGACCAGAGCTCATTGCCTCACAACACTCTCAAATGCAATTTTCCTGAGACAGCAGACAGAAATTTGTTAGTTTCCATTTACTTGTGAATGTGAGAGTAATCTGTAGAGAATTAACTTTAACATGTAATGTAAGAGAAGCTGAAATTTTGTCCATTTGTAGTTAACATAATTCAGTGTATTCTCCAGGATATCCCAGAGGCTGCCACAGCTGCTAAGGTGTTGGTCAAGGTGGGGAGCTTGGTGAAGAGTACAGAACCATCATCCTTAGATCAAGCACTACAGGGACACGTATTTTAGTTGTGATCATCATGTTCACCAAGAAGTGACTATTTATAATTTTTTTGCAGAATAAACAAAGCAAGTTGCTCAGTTCCCTGTGGCTTCACACATACCTTTAGGGTATTGTGGCAAAAAGGAAGCAATTATTTTTTTCAAATAGCAAAGAAATTCAGGAAAAGAGCTTATTCTAGTTTCCACCACACTATTTGTAACATTTTTCCAACAAAACCAGTAAAGTGGTTCTAGACTTCCATTGCACTTTATGCCTTTCAAAATATTAATGGCAAAACATATTTAGCAGACATGTGAACATACACCTTATTTCTCTCATTTGCCTTCTGTGCATAAATACATAATAGCCATTGTCTCATTGTCCTCTCAGCTCAATCATTTTTGTCATGTATACATACATACATGTGTGTATATGCTTTTAAATGAAAACCACTTTTCCTCAGCATCTACCCTTCCTCCTTTCTTAAGCATCTTTTCATGACTTCCTCTCACATAATCAACAGGTCTTCTCTAGGTTTTCACCACTTTTTCATGGGAAGGTCTCTCTGTCTCAGAGATGTTTTTTTCCAGCCAAAAAAGGTCCAGATCCTCTGGAGGACTTCAAGTCTCTGTGGCTTACCTGGAAGGGCCAGGAAGGTGTCCCTATTAGCTACTGGGGAGGCACCTGAAGGCAGATGCAGCTTTGGTTTACACAGCTGTGTCTGTGGGGACATGCATCCAAGGATTTTTAACCCTGTGCCTTCCAGCCTTTGTCTTTTTGGCTGCTTTTCCTTCACAAGGCTGTGATGGTATGAGGACTTTGCTGTATGCTCAGCATTACTCTGGTGCTAAGCCCATCAAGGTGTTTGACTGTGATGAGAAGAAAGTAGCACAGGCATGCATGAGCTACTCCTGTAGCAGGGGCTTAGTGCCAATTTTGAGATAATTATCTACATACAAATGCATACCAATACATTTACAAAGCACTTTTTAAAATTTTCTAGTAGAAGTCCCTCTTCTCACTATTACCTCAATGCATTTCAGCCAGTGTAACCAATTTCCTGCACTCGTTGCCTGTAAATTATTTAAGTGCAGGATGCTATCTTCTCATTATTTTGCATTTACAACTGCTATTCGCCATACAATTCATTCAGACTGTTCTCAGCTTCCTTTAGGAAATCAGTTCTATGGACTTCTTTATTTCTTTATTTTGCTGAAAGCACAGTGAGGATTGGCACTCCTCCTACCTGTCTGAGAATGCAGACATTTTCTTTAGCTATGAACATGGTGTTTCAAAAATATACGTAGACCTAACTGAATTATATTTCCCTTAGGCTATTCAGAAAATGCAAAGCGAATATTAATCCCCCTTCTCTTTCCTCACCCATCTCCACAGTCTAATCAAACAATTTTGTTCTAACACCGAGTTTGTATTCTCTCAACAAGATACATGCTATGTTCTAATACCCTGGGAGTCATTAAGGCTTCTTGCAAAATGCAAAAATGTGAAGCCCTCCTTCTAACGTTTTTTAATTATCTCATGTGTCATCTGAACTTGCCCAGCACTTAGCTCTATCAAAGCTCCAAACCCAGATTAACCTGGCTGATCCTGCACTCCCTCACAATCTAGTCATGGGGTGACTCTTGTCTCTCATTGACTTTGTATTTTAATTGGTATGTTGTTATTAACAGCTGACAGTGCAATTGCTGACAGGAATATACTAGATGGCTAATATTTATTCATGTAAGAAGGGAAAGGAAAATAACTTAATCCACAGACTTTGTCTGGCAGTTCTGGCTTTATCTCACAGTTCTTATTTTTCTTTATAAAAATATGAAGAAATTAACCTTTAAAAAAAGAATACCTTTGGATATCCAAATCTTTCAACTTCACATTTTTTTTAATATAGAAAACTCATTTTGAAGTAAAACTAGTAAAAATAATATGAAGATGTAATAATATTCCAAAGAGTTGTGTTTGGGTGCTTTATGTGGGGTAGTTTTTTTGGTTGGTTGGTTTTATTTTTTGTGGGTTTTTTTGTTTGTTTGTTTGTTTATTTTGTTTTGTTTTTTTATTTTGATTGGTTTTTGTTTGCTTTTGCTTTTGTTTATGCTTTTTTCTCCAGATTGCACTTCTATTAAGTTAAATCCTTCTTACAACTGGATATGGAAGAAAACTCTTCTTTTTATGGCATATCTGAACAGGGTAAATTCTTACCACATTTATGATATATTTCCAGAGATATTGTTGTCCACAGAATTATCATTATTAACATTATTAATGAAGGGTTTTATCAAAAGATGTCAATGTAAGTTACTGATCCTATCTAGGCCTGAGGATTTTGTGGCAAACTAGGAAGTGTTGTCATAAAGAATTTCTGGCTGACTAGATGTGAGCCATGCTGTGCCTGAAGGCACCTTCCTCAGAATTATTCCAATAAAAGACTGACATTGATAATGGATTAGTGAGAAAGTCTTCAGTCTGAATAGTCATTGTGTTGCAGCAATTTAATGTCAGGCAGTTTTTTAGTTATACTTGCACTACAAAATAAATTCGATTAAAATGGTTTGTTTTTTCATCTGCAAATAGGTGTAATGAGCTTTTTGTCCATCCTTTGCCCAGATGCCTTAGACTCATTAAGAAACTTTGAGTTGGTACCAAAGAAAGTGTTCTTCCTTAAGAAACAGAAAATAAGAAAACAAACTTTTAAGTGGAGATTGCACCTATAGGTGCAGGTGCAGTATAGCAATCCATAATAACACAAGGATTAATCTAATTTCAATTCATTAGGCTGTTAGTATATTTATTCATAAAAGATTGATTCAAATTCAGAAGAGGCTGTGCTTTGGCCCTCTGCATGGATGGCAGTCAGCCCTGCAAGGCTGAATTATCTGTGTCTGTTAAATGATGCCATTTTTGTTTTTACCTCTCTTTAGTATATATTCACTCTATTCTTTTAATATATATTTGTAACCTATTGTATTAGTGGCTAGTTTTCCCAGTAGTTTTCCATGCCCTTTCCCTAGGCAGAAAGACCAAACATAATCCAAAACCCCTGCTCTATCTTGGTTCTCCCTGGCTACCAAGGCCAAAAAACATCTCTCTGAGACACGTTTTCATCAACAAAGTACAGTCCCATCTAATGGGGGAGAATTTACAAGGGGCTTGGACTGAGGTGGAATTGCATCACCACTGTACTCCTAATTCATGCTTTTCTGTCAATTATGCTAATTCACAAAACTTTTAAAATTTTATGCACCCCTATGGGAGGGTGGGCTCTTGTGGACGTTTTTCCATAACTGCCCCTGGAGGCCTTCAATAAAGATCCACTTTCATATTACCTGCCATACCAATATTATCTCAGAAGTGTGTGTTCTTTCATTTCTAGGTGGAAGAAGGCATCACTACTTTAAGTGGTTTTCTCACCTTAGATTTCCCATTCTGCTGTGTGAATAAGAGCATATGGTGCTCTTTTCTGCTTTGTGTGACGAGTTCAGCGTGCAAACAGAAATCTTGAGCTTCACAGCTGCCTTTGTAAGTGAACGTGTTAAAGGGTATGCAAGAGGCAGCCATGAAGTTACACCTTGCCAGAGGGAAAAAACTACAGTGGAATGATGGGGAAAGTCAGTGGCACTTTCTACAAGCTGTCCATGTATAAGCAGAAGAGGTACTGAGAATCTTAAATGTGTGTTAGAGAAGGAGAGCATCTGCTGTGGGAACTGAAAGGGTTCTGCCTGACTAGTTGTCAGGCCAGAGGTTCTATGTAACTGTCAGAAAATTTGAGCTAACAAAATGTCTAGTGCTATTTAAATTTTTCTTGCTCTTCTGTTTAAACATTTTATTTCTTAGAAGAATAGGAATGGAAGTGAGGTTTTTCTCTATATTTGTTGAACCTGTCTCCCCTTACACTTTTTTTCTTCATCAGTTTTCCCCTTCCCCTTTCTCCTTTCCCCCTATCCAGGATCTTTCTCCAAAGCTGATGTTGCTTTGAGGGAGCTTGACCAGATGTCCTTCAGAGATCAGAGATCCCTTCCCATCCAGTTTGTTTGGTGGCTTTGTTATTCAGTGTCTTTCAGTGTCTTAGTATTTCTGAGATCAGAAAGAGGCTGGGCATACTGGGAAGAAAGCTGGGGAAGGTGGAGATGGCTATGGAGCACCAGCCAAATACTTTCACGGTTTTATAGCCATGGGAGTAGTGAAAACTTTTCATTTAGGCATTGTAACTGTAGAAGGCAGTTTCCTGGGAGTGATGGAAAAATAATTTCCTAACTGAAATGATAGCTGCTTTTTTTTTTGTTGTTTTTTTTTTTTTTTTGTTTTTTTTTTTTTTTTTTTTTTTTTTTTTTTGTTTTTTTTTTTTTTTTTTTGTTTCCTATGTGTGTATGTTGTAGAGAGACCTTCAGGGAAGCGTGTGAGGCAAGAGACTTAGAACATGAGCCATATGTGGTTAAACTCATGTGAATGCTGGGAATACTGAACAGAGTGAAGATGGAATGGCCACCATGCTGCGAATCACATACTGGTAAATTCTCTCCCAGAGAGAGATACTGATGCAGTCCTCCCATCCCCTGGGCAGGAAATATTACTGAGCTCTGTGTGAAAGCAGCAGAGCAGACTTCTCACTCTGCAGAGAGTGGGATGGGTTCAGTTTTCCTAAAAGCAGCTAGGGGTTAATGTGACTGAGAACAAGAGAGCATTATTGAGAGATATCACCTCTGATGTGTCATATGAAATGATGGGAATGTGGACACAGTCATACAGAAATGGACTTCTTCTTTTGCGTTACTGGAAGCTTGTCATAGTGACCTTGGGGAATCTTAAAATACAATAAGACTTCACCTCTACTAACACTGAAACATGCACTGAAATCCATATTGCATGGAGTCCCTAGAAACGCCCTTAGCAGTGAATTGCAAAACTGTTACAATAAAGTCCCTGACATGGACAAGGACTGCTAGTTACATATCCACAGTGAATGCTACCTTTCCAGAAGCAGCTTTATGGGTGGGAAAACCCAAAAACCACTTTCTATTTCATGTTCATCTTGTCATTGGTAATGTATTAGTCTCAAGTTGCTAACTACATTCACTTCAGAGAAGATCTATGGAATATTTCAGTGGGAACAATGCTGACATTTGTGGAGAATTCCTAGCACAGTGCTTTTCCCACTCAGTGGGAAAATGGAGATTCAATGCACAGTGTGCTAATACTTTTTTACTGATGTCATTGATAGACATAGAAAGATTTGCACCAACAAGACTTTTATTTCAAAATCAATAATAGAAAATTCCATTGCTAGATCTTAAGAAACTATTATGCTTTATGAAATGTCATGGTTATAGTTCAGAGCATCACAGGAAAAATTTCCTCATTCATTCCAAATATGTAAAGGGCTGAAAAGCAGGATTTAATTTCTCTGCCCTGTTAGTAACCCCATCAAGTCCTTGTAGCCTTGGCAGGTTGTGTAACTCTGTCTAGAGGGCAAATAGATAGATCACTTCTGTATTCTAGTGTATGAACAGGCACTGAGTAAATACAAAAGAGGGATACATTGGGTGAAATACACTGGATTAGCCACCAGATTAGCTGGCATGCTCCTGAAGCTGATGCTCTCACCAGCTCTTCTTCTGCATCTCCTTGACCGTGGGCAGAGGACACTGGTTTGTGCTGAGACTGGGCTGTGAGGTTAGGAACCCAAAATCGATATGCAAACCTCATGTTTTCCTGTATAAACCCTAAACTCTAGAGGTGCTACTTGATAGATGTCAATCTTAATGCCTTCCTTTCCCGTTTTCCCACAAAGCAGCCTTAAATTTATGCTTATATGTTAGTGGGAAAATGGAAAAGAGAAAAAATCCTGCAACTTAGTTAAAAAAACCTCAAACACTTGAAAAATCACTCTGCATGTTAATTCTACAGCAAACTCATGGCACTGCAGTTGTGAGTAGTTTTGCTTGTCACCTTTGAGACTACAAAAGACTCTCTATAAGTAGATGAACCTACATCTGCTTGGACTATGATCCTCTGTTGGAAGGGAGGAAAAAAGGAGAAGCAATGAGGAGGTATAAACCATAAAATTCTTAGCTGCCTCTTGTCTTTGAGGGAAAAAATCCACAGAGCTGTCATTGTTTATTTTCCCCTCTGCCTTTTTTGAGTATGCTTCGGATTGTGGCTCTGAATCTTGGTTTACATTTCCATCCAAGGACCCCTCTGTGATAGGGCAAGATTCCTGTGTTGGACACTGGCCTAATGTTCCCTGAAGCTCCGAGAAAAATTTTCACAAAAATTCAGAATTCTAGGAGGTGGCTGCAAACCACACTGATGGATGCTGTGGGATGTAGAGTGAGCAAACCTGGCTGCTGTGCTGTACTAATAATTTATTATTCCAGTATAATTTATGACCAGGCTGGTAAAACCAGTTTGGAAGGGCACTCCTACTAAGTACTTCTTCTAATGCTCAAACCTGTCTGTGAGCTGAGATAGGGAAAGATCATGTGGGACATTATGCTGGAGCTCTGAGATGTCAGTCAGTAGCCTGTGATGTGTAGGAGGGACAAGCAGCTGAGGAGAAACTGCTTTACCTAGACCAGCTGTGCCATATTCAGTGCTTTAGACCATGACAATTAATTCTACCAGGGGTGGTTGGGAACTTCTTGGGAAAATCATGTTACTCTGACATCTGCTTGCACTACATAAAAAGCTTTTAACCTCAACTGTTTAAAAAAAAACCCTGGTCTTTCTTATGTGTGTTTCAACCTGCCTCCTTCCCTCCCCAGGAGTGCATTTCTTTAACTGTGTGGTTATGAGGAGAGATCTTTCATGTTAGCAAGAGTAGCAGCTGCTGATGTGGAGTCTTTTTAAAGGGATAGAACCTTAATTGCTCATTCTAAGTTTGTCTTTTCCAGGTACAAAATAAATCAGTCTCAAGCTGTGCAGCTATTGAGAGGAGACATTTCAGTGTAATACAGAATGCAACTTTATGTGTGAAAATGGCATACCTTGAAAACCAATTTCATGTCAAAACGGGGTGTTGATTATTTTTACGAGGCACTAAAGGGCAAACCACAGTATGTAATTTGGTCAGCACTGGTTTATTGCATCTGCATATAGCCAGTTAATTATACATTGTACTTTGTAATATTAAATGTACCACTTAGGTCACATAACTGCTGATAGATTGCATTGTAGGCTGAAGAATGGATCTTGTAATACAAGATTAAGATTAATCCACAGAATTAAGATAGGTTCAGATCTCTGGCAATTGGTTTTGAAATGATTTATGGAGAACGTATTATGTAATTTTCCTCAGTAATGATATTATGCTTACTTCCTTTACTGCATAAAGAATTTCAGGATGTGGATGTGTTAAGGGATTTATATCATTACTGTGCAGAATATCTTAAATAGGAGTGAGAAAAGCATACTTAGACCAATATGCTTTTGGTTGTCAGGCTGGGAAACCACTTTGTACACAAGAAAAGCAGGAGCCCCATTCTTGGTACTCTTGAGGAAAAGGATAGAACTGTGCATTGAACTATTCATAGCCTTACCAGTACCAAAAGTTTAATGAACATCTGTCCCTGTTTAAATGTGTATTTCACCTGAGAAATTGGAGAATGCAGGTATTATACAGAGTAATTTGACTAAGACTCTGAGAACAGGCAGGCACTCTTTGCATAGACATATCCCGTGCCAGTACAGTTTGCTTCTGTTCTGTTGATACATATAACTTGCTCATGGTTTGAAAAAATGATGTGCAGTTTTTCTGGGTAAATAATTATCTTTATAAAAAAGCCTCGTTTATTTTTTATCTTCTGGGTACTTAAAATTATTCCTTGAAGAGCACACTGAATCTTCATGTCAGACCTAATCCTCTTTCTTTCACTACTTCCACTACAGGTCCATGTGCAAGTACCGACTGTGCCAGCATTAACTCACAGATACTTTAAATAGAAACTGTGAAAACTGAAGGATGGTGATGACTCTGGCACACTGGAGACAAGAAACGTCATCTGTTTGATCTTCCTGTCTGCTGGAAGAGGAGTGTGGCTCACTACCAGGTTCCCAGAGTATTTCATGTCACCCACTTTACAGTCAAATGATTCTACTTAGTCTCTTCTGGAGCAAAGGATACCCAAAGAATTATGGCATGTTTGAGCAATACTAAGAACCCCCTTGCAGACTTCTTGCTTGACCCTGGGTAGGTTACACAGGCTCAGTCTACTATCATACAGGGTATTCATGGTGTATTTGTCCCTGCAGCTGCATTCCAAACAGCTTAATAAGACCATGGCTGTGGTCAATGAATTCTTACCTTCATTAAACCCTTCTGTCCCATACAGTAACCTTAGTTTTCAATCTAATTTTTAGTGCACTTTGGGTTCCATCAGGAAGCAAAACACATTCATAGTGCAACTTTCTGCAGTCCTGGAAGATTGATAGCTGTTCACTGGCTCTCCAGCCTTAGCTCCCTGCTGAAAGGAGGTGAAAATATATACTTTAGAGATATATGCTGTTTGTCACTGCAGTGCCTTCTCTGTCTTGCCTGCAGATATTAATAATTTCACAAGGCTAGAAGCCTCAAACTAATGTCTTTAGAATATTAATGTGAAAAAACCTTAGAGAACTCCTTGGTATTAACTGAATTTCAGTTTGCACGTTTCTATTTCAGTTTATTCTTATTCTCTTTGTTGAATTTTATTTGGCCCTGTTGATTTATCTTTCTGTGATTATTGTCTCTACTTTTCCAAGTATGAGGTTGTTCAGAAAACCTGTTTGTGATGTTTTTTCCTGAAGGTGCGGTGGTGTGCAACAGCAGCATGCCTGGTTGTGTCTCTTGCTCTGTTCCTCACCCCTCTGACCTCCTTCCAACAGTGATCCTGTTCCTTTAATATTTGGGAAATTACTTTTTTTTTCCCTCTTCCCTATACTACATAACTTGCTGATGGTCTGAGAGAGTCAATGTGCAGTTTTTCTGCACAGGGTAAATAAAAGCCTATACTACTATAAAAGCCCGGTATCTCACAGAGCATGAAATCCCCTTTTCCATTTCTTTCTTGAATGTGATCTGCACACCTGGTGCTGAGTTTCACAAAAGGAGCACTGCACTTCGGGAAGGTTTTTTGCTTTTGTTTTTGTAGTTTATTTTTGGTTTTGTTTGGTTTGGTTTTTTTTGGTGCATGTTAGGACAGGTGATACTTTGAATGTAAACCAAGTTTGATGAATTTTACAATGAGCTTTACTGTAAAGTCACATGTGCCTGCTCTCTTTCATGAATGGTCTTCTTTCAGCCCCCTGCAAATTTAAATATATTTTGCACCCAGTCATCCTTGTGTTGCTTCTGGTGCCTTTGAGTAGCTGATAAATTCTCATTATCAGAGTTTCTTATCTTGGAACCATTGGGAGTACAAAAGATGCAGAGCTGGACCAGTGTCATTGCTCTGCTGGACATCACAAAATAGAGAATGACTCTGTCCTTCTCTACCCAGAACAAAATTCTTGGGGAG
The DNA here is from genome assembly GCA_013397375.1 of Toxostoma redivivum. NCBI lineage: Eukaryota > Metazoa > Chordata > Aves > Passeriformes > Mimidae > Toxostoma > Toxostoma redivivum. The sequence goes on from VXBI01009832.1 coordinate 50,709, forward strand.
GTGCTAGACATCTCTGCTGTCAGCTGACATTGCCACTTTAAATCAAGTGAAATTGCAGATAATGGCTTACTGCCACAGAGAAGGTAACCTTGACAAACCTAGAGGTAACAATTTTAAATCAGGACTGAGGCACACACTGGCTAGACCTGCAGTAAAGACAGTCTGGTCTTGTAGCTATCGCTTGTGGCTACAGGCATTTGGACATATGTCTTCAGCCTATGAATTGAATGACAGCCTCCATGAATACGAAATTCTTTCAAGGTTTGGGACACTATTGACATAGAGTGGTTTGAAAGCACTCCTCTTGCTTTCTTTGTTCTTATCCCTCCCACAGCAGTAAGTCAGTCTCCCCACAATAGCATCCAGCTTGTCCCTTGCCCTACTCCTTTTGGGGATCTCCCAGCATCTCTGGGGAGAAGCTTGCTAGTGTCAATTAAAAGTGATATTCACTGCCTGATTATTTTCTTGTGCAAAGACTTGGACTACAGTGTGTTAAAAGCTGAAAGAAATCTGGACAAAAGTAGAGGGAAGTTGGAATTAAGATTATGAAATTCACTGACTTTCTGAAATGAAATTGGCAGGTTGGTATGTTTTCTGCCATAATTGCTATATTAAATTTACAAATCATACTCATAACAGTCTTCTGAGGCTTTCAGATGTTCCATATTCTAACTGTCCAACCTATCACGCTCTGTATGCCTTTGGAAAGTGTAGCCATTGTAATGGATACTGTGGCACTAGCACAGTCTTGAGCAATGACTCCTTGTGGGATTTATTAATGCAGTCCAGATCTGGAAAGATGGGGTTAACCTTGTGGAAGACAGAGTATCCACACAATACATGGAATACAAAATGCACCAGCAGTACTTTATATCACTCACTTCATCGACTAGTGGCCCTTTTCACTCCCTTTTTGAGTAGAAGAATACTTGAAGAACTATTGTAGGTCTGAGTCATGCTGTGAGCTCCATTGTTGACTACTTGCTTCACTCTGGGCTGGTCAGAGATCACAGTCAAGTTGTGGGATGTGTGCCTGTCCACAATAACTTCCTGGCCATGAACATGGGTCAGTTGGAATTAAATTGATCCTTTTTCACTAAGATCTATTTGAGTCTAAAGGAGCTCCTGGCTTCCACTTGCTCAAAGCAAGCCCTTGACTACTTAATTCCACAGAATAGCAGCAGCATGTGCAGGTATTCAAAGCCTGATTCTGTTTGCTCTCCCCACAGCTAAGAAAAGGATAATAACAGGATCACCCCTTAGAAATGTGTTGCTGTGTTGATGGTGGAGAAGTCAGTCAATTTCACTTGCATAGATGTTTATGAATATGCCATATGCAGCCCACACAATAATTTATCTTCTATGCCCCATTTCATGTACTGACTGCTACCAGGAGCTCTGTGCTAATTTACCTGGAGGAGAATACCCTTCCTAAATATGCCATGGTTTAAGCTATCACTGAATGAAGGGATTTGAATAGCAAAACGGCCAAACTTGCTGATGAAAAGACCACTGCAAGTAGCTTAAGACAGTTGGGCAACATGACAGTAAATTACATTAATTGTTGCTGGCTGCAAAGGAATACAAATCAGATGGAGCAAATTAATCTCCTTATATATATCGATGGCTTCTGAGTTAGTTGTCACCTCCCAGGGAAAAAATAAGCTATGGTTTGCATTGTGGAAGCTCAATGAAGATGTCTGCTCAATTTTTGGAATAGGTCAGAAATTAATAAGTGGTTGAACAGCTTTAAACAGGTAAGGCTAGGGAACACCACAGCAGCAATGTTCTGCACTACATATTTCTGCTTTGGTACACGTATATTTTAGACTCCTCTCATTGCGCTCTTAAAAAACAGAAAAAGTTAAACTCCTGAGAAGAAATCAAGCAGAGATTCCTAGACAAGCACAAAACTGGACAAAATTGATAGTTGCTATCCTCATAATAGTTGTGCAGGGGCCATTTTTTCCCAAAAAGTCAAGGAAGGAGCTGCATATCTTCAGACTGTAGTGAGCTTTGGATTGTTGTGATTTTTCTTGTGACAATCAGACTCATGGCTGAGGTAAACACCCATGTCCAACTCTACATTTTCAGTTATGAGAAACATACCTGGTTTGGGCCATCGGAAACAAAAGAGTTAGTAAAATTTCTTTTCTTTCTTTTCTTTTCNAAGATTCTTAAAATTTTCTTTCTCAAAAGTTTCCTTTTATCTGTTTGAATCTCTTAGTTTCATTGTTATTTTATGGAAAAGAGTGTTGACCAGTGGTTAGATGAGGTGCTTTCCTTGTTATAATAGTGTATATACGTGTGTATTTTGTTGTCACATGTTTCTCTTCCCCTGAAGCAGTATTCTTTGGTTCTTACAGGAGTTAGGCTCCTAGTGGGAGACATTTTGACAATTCTTATGTTTCTATGAACTGCAACTTAATTACAGTCTCTCTGGGAAACTGATGGGCTTTCATATAGAAAATTTTCTTCCTTCTCTTAATGTTCTTTCAAAAATCTTGGTTTTTGGCTGTCAACCAAAAAGTATAGATGAGTTTGATTTTTTCAGCTTTATTTTATTTAAACACACAGAACATGAGGTATCAGATAAGAAATAATGAGATATTTAAAGGTTAAAGGTTGAAGCATTCCCACACTGTTTTAGAGATTACGAGATAATGACAATCCAGTGGCAGGTGAAGAAAGGGGAAAGTTAATGGACTGTGAGATTAAATTATGCATCTAGAGAGTGCTCAGTTTATTATTGACAAGTATAGATTTCAGAAATAATTGTTCATTTTTAAAGGCGTTTCTCTGCTTTCCAGCTTCCTGGAAGTGGTAATTTAAGGGCATCAGCACATGAGTTACTTTTTTGCATATAGACGATTAGTGATGTGATAGGATAGTTGGTTTTCATGGGTTTTTAGTCAACAGCAGTTGGGGAGAATGGCAGTTTCACTATCAGACATATTTTGAGAATGTTATGTTAAACAAGAATTGAATTTCACGACTGATATCAAGAAGGCTGAATGCTCTCAAATCCATGGGATTTCAGGATGCTTATTCAACCCTCTTTAGGGAGAAGCTTTCAGTGCTATTCATAAAAACATAGAGTGGTAGAAAGTAATCTCTGAAGGTCCACAGTATAGCCTTTTGCTCCAAGTGGAATTTCTGTCAGCGTGTCTGTATCTTTGTCTAGTCAAGCTGTTTTCTACTACCATTTTGCTTTTAAAGGATTGGACAAAATCAATAGGACTCACTCAAAAAGAGGGGACTATGTCTGCAGTTTAACTCTTTTGCTTGTTCTGGATATATAGATTCATTTTCTAATCTGATATGTTGATTTGTTCAGTTAATTCCTTTTAGGTACAATTCCTCTTGCTTGAACTTCCTTTATTCTCACATGAGGCTCTATTACCCTTTAGCATGGGTTTTTGAATAATGCATGGGTTAATGAATAATGCAGAAATTGAGCATCTAATACAGGTGGCAGCTGGATTATTATCCTCACATATCTGTGTTTTGTAGAAAAAGCAGAAATAAGAAATACAGAAGTCCTGCCCCTTATAAAGATCTGTAGTGATGCTGACTCACACTTAGCATGCAGAAAGATCTGCGATAAATGTGCCTTTTCTATTCAATAAATTTTTGAGTTCCTCTTGAACAAGTGCCAAAGATTTACCCCCATGCTTTGAATTGCTCTGACAATGGGATGAGGCCATGCAAATGACTGTTACTTGGTGGTTATAGGGAAATCTCAAGCAGTGTTTTCCTGAGGTGATCTTGCTGGACATGGTTTGTCTGTTTCAGAGGAGATTGCATTCCAGGACCTTGCAGGTCCCCTGACATTTAATTATGTGCTAGAAGTCAGGGCCACCTGTATGCACTTGCTGCAGAGATGGTGGTGGTACAAACCTCCAGCAGATGCTGTGATGCAGGGGTGATGCAGGGGCATCCTGTTGGTGCATCCACTTTCACTGGTTTCCACTTGCTTGGGGCAGATGGGGAAGATGTTTCCTCTTTTCTCATTTAGTGTCCTGCATTGTCCCTGCATAAAACCACCATCCCTCTTATTTTCTCCTCTTTGTCCCCTGATTTTTGGTATAGATACATCCAGGTAATAATCTTTCCAGTATTGCTGCTGTGTTAGCAGTGTGAGACAGAGGGAAGAGGCAGATGCAGAGCTGCAATCCTGCCTCTTCTTCCTTGCTCCTGGGAGGATGCATCTGGGCAGTGATACAGTGGCCTGACTATCTTTCCCTTTTAGATTTTCCTTCCCTGGATTTCACAATAGGTCTCTTATGAAAGTACTTATACAGCCTCTCTAGCCAACCTGATGGATTTTTCACTCCCACCTCCTCAGTTGTAATGTTTCTTAATGATCTTCCAAAGGCCTCTGCTGTGAGAGCATCATTTAACTGGGACATCACTATGGCCTTTTCAATGTACAAAACCAGGTGATTGACACGAGGGGGAAATCAGCAAAGCAGTTAATGCACCAGCTCTTCTGAACCCTCTGCAGCCCTGCCTGAGGAAAATAATCCCTCAGCTGTGTCAGGCGTGTTGGAGACAGATGAAGCATGCATGGGTGAGCATCTAAAGGGACTCCCTCCAGAAAGACAGACGAGGAATGACTAGGGGTGGGAGCAAAGTGTGGCAGCTGTATTTACTCTAGCTTGCTCTCAGTATTAGTTTTATGCCTTGAAATTACACAGCAATACTGCTGTGAGGAAGAGACGTCTGGAAAGCTAAGTGGGGCTCTTTTCAAAAACAGCTAACAGCAGGGGATATTCATTGCTCTGTGCCTCTGTGTTTGCTCTGAAAACAAATTAGATATTCTGAAATTCTCAGACTGAGGGACACAGTTGAATTTTTAATAATTTTACACAAACACACACACACGTATATATATACATGCATTTAAAGCTTTGCTTCTACTCTCAAGATCATTCCTACTTCAGAGTGACAGTGATGTGCAAAGGCATGTGAAGGCTCGAGGGCAAAATTCTCTGCAATTAAGATGTGCTAACATTGCTGTCACCTCTCCTTTTCTCCAGCTTCCCCATTACATTTTTATAACTTCTCTGCTTCAGAAGTCAACTATGGTACTCCCTCCTGGTGGAAAAAGGCACTGGATAGATCTGACAAATTCTGCTCTCAGGGAGGAGAAGACTGCAGGGCATCTCACTGCAATGAGATCTCTCCTTTCCCCAGGAAGCCCCTCCTGGAATATCATTATATACTGTACTTTGGTGTGTTGGTATATTCTTACAATACTCTCTGTCTGGATTGGCTGTGCTCCTGTTCCTCATGGAAGAGACTGTGCCAGCCTTGTCTGTGTGTGCCTCTTTTGCAACCTGCAGCCTGGCCCAGGGCACTTCACTGTTTTACTGCCTGGCAAAATTTGCCCTGATAAGGTACTGAGTTTGCACACTTTCATGGATTCAGCTAATTGGAAGAGGACAGCATTGCATCCACCACAACTGATGACAGCTTGACATTGACCTCTTTTTGGGAAGATTAAGAGTGAAATGTCTAAAATGCAGAAAAGAGGACCATAGACAAAATTCTTAGTAGGTTTCTAAATTATTATATTTTAAACCATGTCTTTCAGAACTAAATACAGTGGAGGTCTTTCAAATATTCAATGGAACATTGTGTCATTTTGCCCCACATGATAAAATATTTTCTTTGCTAGCATTTTTGAATCCATATTTGTGCAAAAGATAATTTCCTAAATACGTCTTCCATCTGCGTTTTCTCAGCTGTGGTATAGGAAGGTTAGCCCAAGTATAAACTGGTTTAAATAATTTAAATATTTCTTCAACAGCCTTTCAAAGATCCTATTGAGAAGTCTGCAGATTCAGCTGTATACTGCTGTCCCTACTACAGTCATAAAATCAGGAAATACTACCATTAAAACTGTCACAGAACTGCTATTGACTTAAGTGGAAAAGGTCTGGATGAATTCTGTTTCAGCCAGCTAGCTCTTTTTTGAGATTTATTATATGACATTAGTTTCCACCAAGTGAAGCCTCTAGAGGTTTCTGAAAACCTCTCTACACTGGTTTCCATTTTGTCGTCATTCTTATTTCACAGTCAGAAAGCTGGGACAGACCAGACAGGTGAACTAGAACTATCTGGTAGACAGTGGCAAGTTTGAGACTCATCTCTCCTAAGTTACCATACAACTTTTCATATTTTGATTCATAAGGATGGCTGAGGAAATCATGGCTCATGTTACCAAATCTTGGCCTCCTCTTGGTTGTACAGAATTTTTCTTTGGAAAATAATATGGATGACAAAATCTTAGTAGGTGAACAGAGGAGAGGCAGTTCCAAGAAACATAAGCAAAAGAAAATCAAGAATGTAAATAACTGAGAACCCAGTTCTAGGGAAAGGATAAACTTGAGGCAAAAGTTAAGGAGACTTCTTTGTCCTGCTCCTTAATTTACCAAAGCTGAGTGGTTGTTATACAAAGAAGTTCAGTGAATTCAGGGTGTGTGTTGAGGTGTTTGCTTTTAATTTCTTGGAATTCAAAGGGGTTTTTTTTTACTTGTTAGGTTTCTGGGTATTTTTGTTTTTTTCTTCTGAGTAATGGCTTGTCTTATACTGAATGCTGGGACAGTCTGCTGCAATCCCAGAGTTTTATGACAAGACACAGTGTCAGCATGAGCCACTTCATCACAGTAAATTGTAAGCTTGCCTCCCTGGGACTCTGAGCAGGACTGGCTGTGATGGTGTGCCTAAGAAAAGCATGAAATGGAACAGCTTGCAACTTTACATGGATTTCTCTTCTTATGAGTAACAATTTCATTCTGGAATGAAGAATGTCAAGAGAAAAATGAATACAAAAAATAAACTCCATTCCAAAATTAAGCACTTGCTAAAGTTAGGATTCTCAAACTGCAATGATCCTGATAATCCCAACTTATTTTGTATCACTGAATCTTTACTGACTTTAATGTCGCTAATTCTAATTCATAGCACTAGTGTAGGGACAAGGAATGGCATTATCAATTTACAATACCAGGCTGCTCTGTGAATTTGGACTCATAATTATGTTTTCGGAAGCAAGTTAAAATTTCCTATTATATCCAGAGCAAGATCTATTTAATAGATAGCAGTTGCACATCCCAAGAAAATTTATACCACTGAGGAGTGAATCAGCTTAGAAAAAAGATAGAGAAGATCTGTATCTCTTTTCATCCTTCACAACTCCCAGAGACAATTTTTCAGGTTCCAGCAATGCTAGGAGCTTGATTTTTCTTTCTCTCTTCACTTCACAGGAAAAGAAAATTCCTCACTTTTGTTTTGCATCACAATTCTGAAACATGGTGTCCTGGAACTTGATATTTTACGTGCCTTGCAGAATACTGTGGACCTAATCTTACCTGGTAAAATCCTTATCAGTTCTAGTGGAATTCAGGATCAGAGTAGAAGCGGGTAGAACAGAAGGAAGTGCAAGCTGGTGTGTGTGTATTAGCCATCACACAGGATTTTTCTGTGATAGGTGATGCTGGTAGAGGAGCAGGTGGAGAGGGTATCCCTTCCCTTATGTCATCTGATAAATCTGCTTTGGAAAGGCTGTTCACAGAGAACCTGAAAATGACCTGAGTTCTCCAAATTTTGAAGCACAATATTACTGCTGGGATACAAAAATGTTTACTGTTTCTTTGATGATTTCCTTGAGGTTTCTTTTTTTGCTGGAAACAAGTTCATACATTTTCTCCCATTTCTTCTGTTATCATTCTTTCCTAAAATTGCCCATCACTGGCATGTTTGTTTAATCCGGGAAAATGTGAATGCTTAAAACTTTTGAGGCATCTAGTCTTTAATGATGGTTTGGAAATATTTCAATAAAACAACCAGTGTAATTTCTATCTTTTCATGTCGAAAAAAACCATATTTTCAACTCATTTGGTTTGGAAAAGAGAGAAATTTGCAATGTGTGTAACAGACAGCTTTGTGCTAAAACCATATGTGTTCAAGCAATAGTCTCAAAAAATCAGCTCAAGTTTGTTCTGAAGACAGAGAGACAGTTTGTAGATGAGGATTTCTCTCCCAAAGATTACCGGTACTGAAATATCATTACATAACCCTTATAGCCTCGGAGTCTGACATTTTCCAGAGAATTTATTTTAAGATTTTCTGTCTGGTAGTGTTTTAACACGCAGTGTCTGACTTATGAGTCCGGGACAATTTTTATCTTATGTGAATCTGTAAAAATTAAGAGGTCCTAAGTAGAGCAGTGTTTGGCAAAGGAATGCTCTTGCTTCTAGGAAAATTCAGCTGACCTGTGTTCTCCTGATCCCTGTTCATCTACCAGGAATGACAGTCCCTGCTGTGGTGACAAGGACTGTCTGAACAGCATGGCCAATCTCTGCCTCTCTCGCTGCCCTTCACAGGACATGCAAGATTTGGAAACCTCTGTGAGCACAGCCTGAATCAATCCCACCATCCTGCCCATGACTGGAGCTGTCAGGGGGCTCAGCCTCCAGGTACAAGCCTCCCTGGCTCCTACAGATGTCAGCTGGGTTTCAGTGCTGCCCTGTGGGTTTGACCTATGGCTCAATAGATACACCATAGGATCAGCCAGGAAGACTTAACAATCTCACTGTCCTTAATATTAAAAAGAAACCTGATAATTAGCCAATGCTTTTTTTGATGTTCACTTGTGGGGCACATATCAGCTCACAACAGGGACCTTCTTCATGTGCTTTTATCCCTTGGCTGATGCTCCAGGGATTCTGATCTGAATCTGTCTACATATAAAAGTAGGAAGGGAAGAGAGAGAGTGAGTCCCCAGCTCCCATCACATATGGCTGATAATTAGTGTACTGGTTCCAACTCCTTAAAAACATAGCAAAGATAGTTTTCTAGTGACAATGTGCTTGACTTCAAACTGTGTGGCATCTCGGTAATGCTCTTGGAAAAATTCAGAAAGAATTTCTACCTCTGAATACAGAGAAACACTTGAAAGTTTATTTTTACTTATCTATACTGGGTACTGTGCTTATGTATTACATGCCCTTCAAATTCATTACATGGGAAATTTTGTCTGAGTGGGATCTGCAGACCTACGGAAATGGAGATATGTTAGGAACAGCTGCCAAAACCTTTTAGACCTGAATATCATAACAGACCTTAGAAGTAAATATATGTTAAATTAAAAGCCATAGGTGGCTGAACCATGACCCAGTTTCAGGTTCTGGTTTAACACTCTCACCTTAGCACAGGCTCTGTTCTCAGTCAGGAGTCACGTTCTGCTGTGGTGTCTCCTCATTTAGTTGATTCAGTCCTGTGGCTCGAGGTGTGTACAGTCCATCTCGCCAATCCCAGGGATACAGCAGTGCTACTCACAGGCAAGGCAAGGTGTGCAATCTTCTAATGGATAAACTGTTACCCATTCTCAAATATCTACCTTCAGCTTCAATATTTCCCAGACAAATAAAAATCCCCAAGCACTCTAGGGTTTACAAGGTTTGGTGGATAACGCCAAATTCTCCAGAGAGCCAGGACATAGGCCCTCATTCTGTGGAGCTCTGCTTTCCTTTGCAATGCCAGTCTTGATCACATCCTTCAGTCCCCTCTTCTTGTTGTCATCTCTCCCTATGTTAAAAATGACGTCTCTTGTTTATTTTTCTGTCTCACTTTCTTAATTATGTTTCTGCTAAAGGGATATGGAGACTTCTATCACCAATAGCTTTGATGAATGATGAAGCTAAGGCCAGACCCTGTAGGATGTCTATGGCAGTCTTGGAATTTTACCACTTCTTAAGCCAGCATCTCACTGTTGAGAATTACTCCTTTTCCTTGCTGCAGTTCAGCTGAAGAAGTAAAACAAAACAGTGCAACTGCTTGGATGAAAATGCTGTTAAGATGGTCTTCACTATGCTCAAGAATTATCCAGATGTTACTGCAGCTCAAAGTAAAATCTGAAGTTTGCTGTGAAAGCTTAATTTTAGTTAAATGTCTGTGGGACAGATTCTGACTTCACATCTATTGAGAGATCAGCTAATGCCAAGTGAGATGAAAAGCTGTCAGCCTGGTCTCCCTCAGAGAAGACAAGATGAAAAATAACCAGATGATGCTGCTTCTGGGACCTGTGCGTTAATCTTGCAGCCTCAGTAATGAGTCATAGACTGGTGCTGTATGTTGTGCAGACAACACAAAACACAGTCTGACCATGCCAGAAGCAGCCCTGGATCTGACCTCACTTGGTAAAGATCATCTGTGTGCCTTTGGGCATGTATGTGTCTCTGGGTTTAATGCCAAAAAAGGCTTGTACTGAGGGTCAAGTAATATGCTTTGACTCTATTATTGTGCTTTTAACCCAGATGGAAAACTAAGCACCATGCAGCCTCTTTCTCAGCCCTTTGCTATCAGTGGAATGGGGAGGAGAATCAAAAGTAAAACTTGTAGGTTGAGATAAGAGCAGTTTAATATTTGAAATCAAATTAAAATACAATAACAACGGTAAATAATATACAAAGTAATAATAATACTGGGAAAGAAAAAGGCCCAAGCAAGTGATGCACAATACAATTGCTCTGCATTTACTGACTGATGTCAGACCCCCATTCTCAAACCCAATCTGGCTGCCCTTGTGAGTAACTCCCTCAGTTTATATAGTGGGCATGATGTCCCATGGTGTGGAATAGCCCTTCAATCAGTTCAGGTCACCTGCCCAAGCTATGATTCCCCCTTGATTTTGTTCGCATATTCCTCCACTCCCTTTCTGGAAGAGCATGACTGGGAAAAAGGAATTCATTGATTTAAGATTAACATGACTCAGCAAAACTCAAAACATCAGTGTGTTATCAGCACCATTCTCATTCTGAATCCAAAACACAGCAGTGGAATGGCTCCTGAGGGAAAATTAACACTACCAGGAAACCAGGACACCTATACATGCAATGAATAGGAGCTGTGATCAGATATTTCCAATGAAAGAACAATTGCTATATCAGTTTCCTGCAGTGTCCTCCTTCTTTCAGCTTTTTATCATTTGTGACAAGTGCAATTGATGTCAGTTAAAAGCCTTCTTTTTATTGACTTAATATTGTCCTAAAGTGCCTCTTACTCATTGTGGTCCATTTTTTAAAGCCTTCCATGAATGCAAAGTTTTAGTAAGTAAGGAGGACAGGCATCATCATCAGATTTTAGAACTGAACATCTCTACGGTTTAGGGGGAAGTCAGTGAGTGATTCCTCGGCCTCTACATGTTATGACACGTGCTTCCATGATCTTATATTACATCAGAGTAGGGAGCAATAACAAGGTACAGGTTTTTGCTGCTCTGGAGTAAGACAGGAATAGCTGTGAAAAATGAAAAAAAAGGCTCTTAGTACACCTATATAACAGCTTGCTGACAGTCTCAAAATCTTTTTCTCTTCTTCATTTATAGGCTTAAAATCACATTATTCTTATTTTGGCTAATGTTTCTGCCCAATTTTTTGGTAAATCACCATATGGGGAAAATAGATATATATGAGACAAACTGTTTGCCAAGTTGAGCTGAATTCACTAGATGTTGCCAAAACATGAATCAAACATTTAAATCAGTGCTTGGGAAAGGTTTTGGGAGACAGATTTCTGGAGTGCCCATACTTTTGGAAATGCAATGAGGCAGTAGACTGAATAGAGAATATTACTGAAGAAGATGCTTTCTCTGTGTGGGAGTATACTGTTGTTTCTTTCCCAGATCAATCAGCATTTAGGAAACTGCCTCCAGCTGGGGAAATGACTGTGCAGCTCCAATGTGGAACTGTTCTGGAAGTCTGAATGTGCTGATTCAGATCACAGTCAAAGAGTGCAGCAAATGCTGAGCTTGTTGGATAGAAGAAGACCTTTGCCTGTCTTTGAAATTTTTTGTTTTGATTTAAGCATATGACAAACAAAAATTTGAAAATTTTTGATTTCTTTTATTGTTTTAGTTGGTCATTTTGGATGGTTCTGGCAAATAGATGAAGGGAAATAACAGTTTGCACAGTCATTTTGAGCAAGGGTGTTTAGCAGACGGCATGAAAGTGATATTTTTTCAGTTAGTGCATTTGAACACAAAGGGAGTGTTCACCATCAGCCATTAAATATCCCAGCTGTTTGCCTGTGAAATCACATAAGGCACCTTCTAAACATTTTTGTCATTATCAACTTACACTCATTGCATTGGACAGGAACTGAAGAGACTGAAGTAAATCATGCCATTAGAGTAAAAATAAGAAGCTCTCATATGATCCATTTCCAGCTCCCAATTTATGAACCTGTCTGTTCCTGAGGACATGATATATGTTTTGTGATGCAGCATCTTGAAGCTTCACTTCTCTCAGTGGAAAAAGGGTCATTTTCTCCTGTGCAGATAATTTCAAGCTAGTATCAGTACTTTTTGCAGTGCAGCTTTTCCACTCAGGTATAACTTAAGCTCATTGGTTTAATGCAGCTCTTGGCACATCTTCTGCCAGACCCGATCCTCTGTGGAGTGAGCTCTCCATCAGCTGCAGCAGGTGGAAGTGGCATGACAAACTGTTTTTAGGTGACAGTGCAGATTTTTGTCTTGTAATGCCTGATAGAAAGCCTCTTCAAAGCCTGTCATTTCCCTGCCAGGCCCTGTGCCACCATCAAATAAAGCCTGCAGCTGCAGTGTGGCTCTGCAGTCACACCTTTAGAGGTATTGGCCCACCATTAAGAGCTCTGCAGTGTATCTGAATTTTTCTTCTGTGAAAAGGGAAAGATAAGAGTTACCTTTAGCTGACTTGAAAGCGGCAGATGAAAACTGGTTCAGTTTTTTCAAAAACCTGTAATTGTGATATTCTGCATGGAAAGTCCCACTTGCAAAGATGAATGTTTCAATAATTTTTAAGGATGTGAACGTGTACTGGAACATTAACTAGAGCTTTTGCTGTTTAGCCAATGCGCTAATACCATGCAATAGTCATATTATTTTACTAGGTTAAAATAGTCATCAAAAACTTAGCTAAACTTATAATGGTGAAACATCAAAGTGCAGTTTTATTCTTATGAGTGATTACTTAGAAGAAATTATTAGTTTTCTCACTGAATAAATTCCCGTGAACTCTTCCTCAAAAAAACCTTGAATAATGTAAATCTCAATCTAAGATGCTGCCTAGAAGAGATGGGGTAAATTCTATTATTCATAAACAATGTTTTGTCTCTGGAAATTAATTATCTCCAAACCTCATTTTTCTCTACTACTGCTCAATACCTTGTTAGCAGACAAACAACACCTGGTGGCTAGATATGACCATTGTATTAATGCAGTGGTTTCCTCTCTTTCTTTAAAACAAGTTTCTCTGATAATGTTGGAAATAACAAGAGGAAAGAGAGCTGATTGTCTTCTCTCCTACTTGAGGTGTTGCGTAGTCATCCATTTAGTCTGAAAATGCACTAAGCTGTCTGACCTGTGGGAAATGATTATATAAGGCAGGAAGCAGTCAAAAATAATCAGTGTTTGTAAAGTTGGCTGAGTATATCTAGTTTCACTAACAACAATTTTCCTAAATTTTGCCTGTGGTTTTCAGTTTTTGCTTAATATGTATCCTCTCCTGGCCCAGTGTAACCAGTTTTTGCCAGAGAAAGGCAAAGAAACTTGGGAAACTGACTAATCCCAAAAAAGTCCAGAATGAAGACTACTGTTGATACATCCTGAGGAAAAGGCCACTGATGAATCTTGGGGAAGGATTCTCACCTTTCACTTGGGCAAATTTTCTGTTAAAACAAAGCTTGTGTTACTTCAATTTTGGTATTCTGTTCCTTTCTAGAGTATTAAAAATTAAGAACCACACATAAACACATCCATAAGGACACTTAGAGTAGGATGGAAGTAGCACATTCCTAAAACGTATATTTTATAAGCTGAATGCCAGTGCAAAAGGCATTTTGGGTTTATGTTATGCACTTGCATCTTGGGTGCTACTGAGACCAACTTAAGCATTAACTCATTCTATTAAACATAATGATCCAAAGAACATTAAGGCAAGCATTAAAAGTATGAAAAAACAACAATAAAGCTGCCCAAAACATCACAGAATTGATGCCTTTTGTCTCCAGGTTTGGAGAATCCAGGTATGATGTACTGCATGCTGTAATCAGATCATGAAAGTTAGAAATATCTCTGGGAAGGACCAGAGGAGGATGTGGTTTGTATATGCCAAGTTACAGTATCCAAGTGTTGTGCAAAACTAATTCAAGAGTGTTTTGTAAATCAGGAAATATCATAAAAGAGACCCCATCTAATCTGCCATCTGAGGAATTTGTTTTCAACCAATCTACAGCATCCTCAATTGTATAAAATATCTTCTGTTCCCTTAATACATTCCATTTGTTTAATTGTACCATTATTTGTTAGCCTCTTTTGTACTTATTGGCAGGTAGAAATCAAAATTTATTAGTCTTTCATAAAGCTAGAATTTTTATTCTGTTTATCCTGCCTGCAAATACAAGAATGCAGCCTGAGTAGGAGGAAAGAGTGCAGCTGCACTGCAGGAAGATATAAAATGCACTTAAGAAAGGTATAATACTACTTCATCCAAACCTACTCATATTTTCTTGCCTTCCTATTACTTTCTGCATTTTAAATATATGTTATCCCTTTTCCAGAAGAACATTCTTGTGGTATTCTGAAATCCTCTCTTATTGAAATAGAAGCCTTGGAAGAAATCTTTGTTCTTGAAACGTATTTTCTGGTTTGCTTATGATGTTATAAAATTTTCTGACCTCTAGTATGAGCACTGCAAATTCTCCAAAATAGATTCCGCCACTGAAAAGTTGCTAAGCAACTAATCCTGTCTGATCTATTGTAGTTCAAATAAATGAAACAGGCATATAGAAGAGAGTTTATAAACTTAATGGGTTGTAAAAAACAAACAAACCTAAACCCATAAACAAATAGATATATAATGTATTTAATAGCAAAATAAATAACTGAAGGAAAACAAAAGAAAACTGCCAAAAACCCCCGGCTCACAAGTATTTGAGGACATTTTAAGCAAAAGCAGAAAAGGGTCAGCATTGTCACTTCACAGGTCCAGATTAGCTGTCACTTCTGTCTGCTCTTTGGCAGGCTTAATGGTTATTTAATGTCCTTATTGCTGGGTATTTTTACTTGCATGATATAATAAGTGTTACTTAGATAGTTAAAAATAAGTTCTCATTAATCATTCAGATGAGTTGTCATGATTTTTTTTTTTTTTTATTTTAGCTCTAGAGTCAGGGGAAATCTTCTCTGTACTTCCATGCTTTGCTTCCCACTGCTCCTCCCATTGTCCTGTTGTTGCAGTCTGGGCTCCAGAGCTGGGCAGTTAAATCCAGAAGAAGGAGGAGATGCAAGTCCTTGCTGAGACTCAGAGAAGGTGCCATTGGCCTGGGGGAGCCCTCCAGGCACCCATCATGTCTGCAGCCAATGAGTTTTCCTGTTTGAGGCAAACTATGCACATTTTTCTGTCAGCTTGAGTGATTGTGAGGGTTTCTTTTCCTATCTTGCTTTGCCTCCTGCAGGTTCATACTGTTGGATAGATAAAACTTTAGCTTTTATTCTGAGGCCAGGCCCTGACAGCTTCAGATGGTACCATAGTTTTCTCCCCTAATTACCTGTGCCTGTGATTTTGGGTCTCAAACTTCTGTAATTTATGGTAACTGCTTTAAGATTATCACTATAATCCCTTGGGTGCTTTCACCTGTACGACACATTGTAGATTCTTCCCTTCCATGATCAGGACTTCATTGCAAGATTATTGTCACAAAATTTATTACACATTTTTAAGGGAAAAAGAAATTGTTTTTATTATACTAAATCTTGTAGTTTGATTTCAGGTCTTTCAGGCTCTCATACTCACAAGTGCCAAGATGTCTGTGGTCTGGTTGTGGTACTTATTTGAAGCCCAAGGATAAGGGGTTCTGTCTATGTCTTTTGGCTACTGCTTGGTTGGTAACACCAAAGTGTGTTTTGGAGAGATGTTTTACGTCCAGTTGGAAACATCAGCAATGTGCTAGTGCTTTGTCTCTGTTCATCCTTGCTTCACTTTTCTTAAATCTTGGGTCAAGTTGCTGTCCATTGACTCTTCTCTCTAGTTTTAAATGTATGAGACTTGTCTATAACCCTTTCCTGTTGGTCCAGTGAACAAAAAAGAGATATAAGGTATACATCACAGTCTTGTAGCTATTCTACTGGTGTGAACATTGCAGGTCTTCTGCTAATGGACTGTCTGGCCTGTGGGCTCATCTGCCAGACACAGAGTTCATACCATCTCTAATTCTACAAACTGTTACATAATTCTGCATTGATTTATGATCAGATTCACAGTTCATTACTTACAGACTGTAGGCCTGGGAGGTGTCTTTGAGGTGAAATATTGGTGATATGAAAACAGAAAACGAAACTTTGCAGTTGTACTGTGAAGTTGTGTATTTATTTATATGCTGCAAAAGCTACTTTGGAGGTCTTTAAAGTCATTGTTAGAAGGACAGAAGAAAAGTTGAAAGTGAAAATAGTGATTTTAAGAAAAGTTAAGGAAGCACAAAAGAATCCCAGTAGCCTTCTTCCACCATTGCCAGTAAGATATTGGTCTTTCTCAGGCCTGACTCAAAGCTAGGGCTTTTCCATTGACTTGTTTGGGCCAAATCTCTGTTTTATTTCAGTGTAAAAACTACTTGATCTAAGGTAAAGGCCAATACGCAAGTTAGAATTAAATAGGCACCTCAAATCAAATTATTTTCTCATTATTATTCACTTGAGAAACAACTTCTGTTCCAGCCTTGTTAAGTTGTTTGACAGAGAAATCAGTCACTCCTCAGAAAAAAAGGAATGGAAATGAGTTATTTCTATTTTGTCCTGGTGTTTATGCAAGTTTCCCCTTAAGCACTTACCAGAATGAAAGCTTTTCATCTAACACTTTAATTCTGTACACCTTTTCCCTGGGACCAAGAAAATAAAATAATAGCAGCACTTAATGAAAAGGAAAAAGTAATCACTGGAGAAGAAACACTGCAGGAGCAGGTAACTATCACAACTTAGTGAATACTGTCAGCATAATCATTAGACCTTTTTAATGACTATCCTTGCATGTGATATCTAATCATAGAAATTCCAGGTGCTGATCTGGAAAGAGTTTCTCTCACAGTGCAAGGAGGAATAGGGATTTGCAAAGTATGTTTTTTAAATAGGTTTTCTCTCAGCATGCTAGATTTTATAATTTTAAGGAGATGTTGGGAGTGAAGAGCTGGTCTGAAACTTGGATAGGTATGAAATTCTTATGCTTTGCAGATATTATGTTTTGCAGTGTCTTAAATAAACTTTTTAGTCTGTCAGGCATTTCACTTACCAAACAAGTATCATACTCTGATTTGTCCTCTGGTGCTATTCTCTGGTGGCCACTCTGGGCTATTCATTTTGCCACCACTTTGGGAAAGGACATGTCACCTTTCATTTCCTTGCCTTATCCTTATCCTTCTTACACCTTCAGATTTGATCTCACATAATATTGTTCAGAGCCCAGAGAGGAAAGAGTTCCCATTGGTGCAGCATCTCTGTGAGGCTCCGCCGGAAGCAGAAACACATGATGGGGCAAGTATGGGAGATTCTTACAGCCTCTCATGTTATGCCTACAAAACTGTGCCAGCACACTTCTTACCAGCAGTGCTCATGAGGATTGTTCTCCCTGATCTGCAGAGATCATAGCCTGCTTGAAAAGTTGTCTGTTGAAGCCAATGAGTTGAAGATGTATGCCAACGTACTCTTGCTTTTTTCTCCCCTTGTCTAGCTCTTGCTTCCTCTCATTTCATGATATCCACTGCACCAGTGTCAATTATTTTCTTGGTGCTTGTCAGACCCATTTATTTACCTTCATCTAGAAGAAGGTCCTTAGTCTGCCTCTGCAGTGAGCAAACACATTAAGCTTTCTGCCTTCTTTCACCTTTATTAGCTTCCCCTTTACTCAAATCTGTAGCCTAGCAGGTTTTTATTTCCTGAAGCCTTGCAAATGACAGCAAATGACAAAACAGCAAAACTTGTTTGAAGAAAATTTACCAATGCAAGCAAAGTTTTGCAGAGTCCTAATTTCATGGTCCTGACAGACAGAAAACATGACTGACAGACTTTTAGTCAGTAATACTGCTGGTCCAGAACGAATAAGCAATTATCTTTTGTTGAATAATGAGCAATTATGACTCTTGGCTAAGAGTTCTGCATTTGGTTTCTCACCACTAGGCAGCAATTTTGCACAATACTCAGCTTTTTCTTGAAAGCTGAATATTAGAAATTATCCAGAGACTGGGTGAAAAACATCTGCTTCCTTTGTTGCATGCACTGTATATGGACTGTTACTGTGTGATGCCTTTTAGTTTACAAAAACTGACTTTAGTCTTCAGGAAGAGCATGTTTTAAAATTTAATTTCTCATGTCAGGGTACAACTTCTCTTAGGAATTGTTGATCTGTCTTCTGGTGCAAATAATTTAGAGTAGTCTTGTCTTGGCAGTAGAGTATGCTTTCACAAACCACAGTGTGATTTTTTCCTTGTGTAAAACCCCATTCCTGCTGCTTTCTACTAAGAGGAGACAGCAAGTGTTGTGAGACAGTGGAGCAGCAGACTTCAGCTAGGCCTGCTGTTGCATTTTCAACATCAGCCCTGGTGTAAACCATTTAATTCCCACAGTCTTGTCTATGTCTGTCCAGAATGCTCACAATACTCTGCTATGGGCAGTAATAAAACTTGTTTTTTAACCTGAAGGTCCATATGAAAAAGAAGGCAAAAAGTACGTGGTCCACAAAAGGTATCATACTGGAGATAATCAGAAGCTTCTGAAGAGCTCTACCTTGAATGCTGAGTATGGATATTTTTTAAGTGGAGCTGACATCCAGACTTTGCCTTTTTCTGGAGATAAAGAAAATCAATCCATCCATCTACCCAACTACCATAGTACAGCTAGATACCAGAACCATGCCTGTGTGTGATCCAGTGCTCCTGAGTCACTAGTTTGAGGATAACCCAGGGGCTTGCCAACTAGTCATCAGAAGGGAGACAAAGGACTGGCTGCAGATGATGAAACCCCTTGGAACCAAGTGAGAGACTCAACTTCTGGTCACCTTCACGATTTGGTATTAAACTATAGGATGCAGGAACCTTCCTGGTATAACCTTCTTATCCAGTTCATATGCTTAAAAGTACCATTCAATATCCTGATGGGACAATCTGACCATTGCTTCCAAAGGTGGTCCTGGTTGCAGAACTGATTGAATAATTACACAGCTAAACCCCTTGTAAGCAGGTATTTAAAACTATTCATGCAGAAGAAGTCATACAGTGCAGACTTTTGTACATAATTTAGCTATTTAAGATATTTTGTGTTTGGTTTATAAAATATACAGTGATGGATTATGCTTGTACTTGAGTGGTCTCATAGGAGTGCAGCCAGCTGGGCTATAGGGATTAAGAAGGGCAGAGGCATGAGTGATCTCACTCGACCCAGCTCAAGATCCTACTGCAAGGGCTCTTGCTGCAGAGACAGCTCTCACCATCCAGAAAACAAGCTACCATGTTATTTGGAAGATTTGATTCCCTGAGTGAATATTACCTCTTGCCAAGATCTCAGTAAATTTGTTTTCCTCTTCAACTGGCTATATGTGAGCATTTCTGCAACAGCCCTTAGGTCTGAGTTTTCGTTTTTTTTACCTTAAGTTGATACTGATCACTTCAGACATCATGGCTCTTCTGACACAACAATGTGACAGCAGACACAAAGATGACATAGTTCACAAAAAAATTTACAAGAATCCTATCCTAGAGGGCTGGCTTCTCTACTTGCCTGCCTGCCCCAGCCTTTTTACCTAAGAATTTCTATAGATTTTGTGTTGGAGGAGGAAAAGCCAATAGCTTTCTCAATGAATGAAAGTAATTTAATAAGAAATGAGGAGGAGAGGAAGAGTTGGGTTAAATTCTGCAGCCATTCTGCTGTTACAGTTACAGACACCCTCTGATGAGCCTCAGTATTTACAAGAACTCCTGCTGTTGATATAAACAGCCAGAAAAGAGAACCCTCATCCATCCATAGTCTCTTTAAACCAGCATCCTCCTCTCCAGAGGATCTGAGCACTTCTGGTTGAGATGGGCATCAGCTTTTGTAAGTGAGAGTGGGAAACAGTGGTGACACTGAACTGGCTGAAGAACAGCCTGTGCAAAGTCTGGTTGTGCAGCAAAGTTTGTGACAGGTGGAATCTGGGGATGCACTGGTGTCAGCTCTCTCAGTATCAACTCTGAAAGTTTCTAAAAAAGTTTCTCTTATCCTGCCAGGAGATGGGGGCTGACCTGAGATCGAGTGAAATATCAACAGTCTTGCCTTGCGCATGGCATATTCAAATGGTGCATTTCACTTCTGAAAACATTTCTTGGTGCTTCCAAAAGAGTTGGGAGAAGGAGACAAAGGAGCACAGAGCTTTAAAAAGAGAGCCAAATATCTTTCATACCTGCTAATATATCTTAACATAAGCTGTATCCCAGAAACAGACAAATTAAGCTTTTTACAGAGTGAAGCCAGTTGCTTACCAGGTTGCTAATATTGTATGTAAAAATACAGCCTTGCATATGAAACACAGTGGTTCTGAGAGCACCCTGGTACAGGCAGAAATCTCCATTTATTCGCAAAATTCACACAAGCAGCTCCACAGACCAGCAGGAACATGTACAAAATTTCTTAAGACAATCTGGCCTCTAAGCTTGGGTGAAGTGTTTAATCACCCTGGTGTCATTATGAAGTGTTTTCAGATTATGTGCGAGGTAGCAGAAGAGCTTCATGAATATGTTCTGAGAGTAAGGTACTTTTACATCTAATCAATGACAAGCAGTAGCCTTGTTTTAAATAGTGGCTTTCTGTTGATTTAAAAAATGAATTCACTTCACCCTTAGTGATAAAAGAAAATGATTAGGGGGTTCCAAGGCCAAACACTTAAACAGCCCAGTGTGTCAGAATTATGTCTCCAATTTCATTTCAGCTGCCTCTTTATATCTCCTGATACTTTAATTATGTGTACAATTGTTTTTCTTCAAAGTGACCCATGACCTGTTGGTGCTTGGTTGCATGAAGACTTATTTGACATTTATTTTATCTTCTTTATTGTACACACTTCAAACTCTACTGTGAAGACAGAATAATTAATTTCTTCACAGGTTTTTTTAAAGGTGTGTAAAACTGTAAGTGTGTAACTTTTTCTGGTGCTTTAAACATAAAACTTCATGTATTTCTGTGAATCAAAAGGAACATGTGAATCTGTTTCACTGATGGGAGGATGATTTTAACAGCAACTAGAAAAACACTTGTGGTACAATTTTTGGTGTTACAAAGTGGTTCACTGTCATATGCCACAGGAAGATGTCAAAGATGTTCTCATTGCCTTCAGTTGCAGCACTGAGAGCTCAGCTGTTCTGCATTCCCCCATGCTCAGTGGCACTTGAAAAAATGTGTCATACACGTAGAGATTTGTAAAGTATTGAGGCAACTTTTCTTGTGTTACACAGGAACTCTAAAATAGACACTAGAGCTGAAATGCAGTTCTTCAGGGTAGTGTTTAAGAATGTAAATGAAGAAGCCTCTCTGTTACACCTACAATCATCCCTCTTGTTACTCAGTACTCATCTATCAGCCAAACAGCTCAGCACGCTGCGGGACCCAGCTGAATCTTTGCAGCTGATCTTATAACTCTGATTTCACCCAGTTCTTCAATCTAAATTACTGTTCCTGTTACTCTATTTTGGTCCTTCCCCAAATTGTCCAAATACTGTCCAAATTGTGTTCTGAAAGACAAAAACCCTAAAGTAAAAAATATGGCTTTACAGTGACCAAATTCCTTAAAAGCAGTGGACTCCTCCTACATCAGGTTGGTAACAGCAAAGCA
Source organism: Toxostoma redivivum (assembly GCA_013397375.1). Classification (NCBI taxonomy): domain Eukaryota; kingdom Metazoa; phylum Chordata; class Aves; order Passeriformes; family Mimidae; genus Toxostoma; species Toxostoma redivivum. The sequence goes on from VXBI01009832.1 coordinate 72,596, forward strand.
GCCTAGATCATACCCACTTGTAAATGATGACAATTTTGTTTCATATTATATATTAGCATCACAGCAAATATATGGACATGTGTTGAGTTAAAATAAATTATTTTATATAGCTTTGACGTTCAACTTTTGTAACTAAACTCGAGGTCTTAGTGTTAGTATTCCTGGAATGATTTAATCTCTCAAGATCACAGGTTGAATATTTGTTGTGATGTGATGTATATTTTTATGAGGATGCTTGTTTTCTCCCACTTCTTTTGTCCTTTTTTTTCCTTTTCTGAGAACACTAATTTGATCATCTAGACATATTGTTGTCAGGAACGTTAATACTAATAATGACAACAACAATAATTGTCACCATCCATTAGGAAAATTGATACCACAGGTTTTTCCTATATTCATTATAAACCCCATGCCTTCATTCTTTCACTCTTTACTTCAGTGCCTATTTCTGGCTTATGTTGTAGTCTAGTTCCACTGAACTAGGTGGACTTTTGTTCTGGGCCTTTAAGGCAAATCTTGCATCATAGGTTTATAAGCTTATGCTAAAATATTTGCTATCTAGGTAAAAAGTTCATGCTTCTCTTTTATTTTCATCTGGTGCAAACAGAGATGTTGTTTAAATATGAATTCTTCTTTCTACTGGGTAGACATCAATAGCTTCTAGCTAAATCTGGTGAACAGCTTCCCTTTCCATGATTCAGTCTTCAGCTAACAATGCTATATGGTTATCCACCTTATGGTGAAATCTAGCAGCTAAAAAAGTATTTATCTTCCTCGACAAAAGAGTTAATGCATGTGCCTAATTACATTTCATAATGTATTTTCATGAGAATTCTCCCATACAGAAAGAAAATACCTGTCATGGCTGATAGATTAGCTGTGTTCCCTGGTTAGCTATTAAAGTTGTTGGTACTTATTCTGCTTCATCTGCACTATTTTTGGGATGCAAGTAATGACAAAAATTTACGTTGTTCTTGCATTTCTCATTAAATAAAAGGCCTGAAAAGAGCAGCAGAAGATATATGTACATCTGGTCAGAAATATTGCCATGTAAAAATACCAAAAATTGTCCGGACAGAGCACTAATTCTTCAGAAAGTCAAGAATAACAGTAATATTAGCAATTTTGAAGGTAATGGTAAAAAATTGTAATTCTAGAATCCTAGTGATAGCAATACTAACTGCCAGTGTCCCAGGCACAGTTTTGTGTAGGACAGCAGTCTGGTGGTGTCTACACCAGAGTCTTAGTTTTGATTCTTTCCTGTCTTAGGGGATACATGGATCTTCAGCTCAGGCTGCATTAGATTGTGGCTAACAAGGATTTTGTCATTGTCTTAAGTGGAGGCAGAGATTCCCTCTTGATCTTTTTAGTAACAATTTTCCACTGCATTTATCTGCTGTACAAGGCTGAGAGCTTATATCAAAGGTGGGATAGGAGCTCAGATTCCTTTAAAATCTTGAAAATGTGCCAGAGTTCCTAGGTTATTTATGCCTGTTTGCTTAGGCTGTAGATTAGTAGGAATAAACTAAAATAAAGTAATAATTGTTAATTCAGAAGGTTGTGTCAGTTATTTGTTCAGGAGACTCGTGTGAATGCCCATTTTTCTTCTATTGCTTACTGGAATTTTCATCTGTAGGTTATAGCAGTGAGACTATCTGTGAGACTGCTGTGATGAGAGCTAAGCTCTGTGTTCTTAGAAGCATTCAAAGCAACTACTTCCCTGCAGCATCAAAGCACTGGGAATCAACATGCTAGCAACTAATGTCTTGAGGAGTTGCACAGTTTCTAGTATCTTCAGTGGTTTTATTCATAGGCCCCAGACACTAAGACAGTTGGATATAATTTCATCCTTGCCTTGCTTCAACATAAGCTAATTAGGAAGCTCATTATTTATTTGGCACAAATTTAGCATAACAAATCAATTTAACAGGGCACAAGAGACAAAGTAGTTTAAAATGAAAGAATCAAGATGAAATAGCAAGATGGAATATTTTAATTTCTAATAATGCACTAACATCCTAATGGCTCTGTGGGTCTCAGTGGTGTTTCTGACACAGACAGGTCAGCACCAATGTCTCAGAGAAAGGCAGGGTTCACTGATCAGTATTTTCTCTTCTAGGTGGCACCACCTCCTTTCCAGCCATTCCCATACAATGTCACTATGCCACTACTCTAAACAAGATGGATAATCTGAAAGAGGGAAAGTCTCTGACTTGAATGGAATCAAATAGCTGGAAACTATAATTAATGAAAATAGTTTCGTAAGTTACCTAATGATAGAAATTCCAGTGATCCTTATTCAAGTTAGGTTGGAAACACATTTGTTGGGCTGATGTGGAATCCTGGTAACCTACACACCATCCCTAGGAATAGTTTTTCCATGATCATGAACGTTTTGTTTTAAACTTAGATGGTTTGTGATTTTAAATTTAATTGATTTTTTTATTGCTTTACATAACCTTAAAAATTTATTACCAAGATTAGTGTAGAGCAAAATGCTCAGCTAGTGTAAATATCTTTGAAACCAATATAATTATATTCCTTGTCATGGGGGGCAATTGGGCTCCATCTATTTTAGAAGTTTCATATAACTTGTGTCTACCATGGATCTAACTGTTCTTGGATGGTTTCTGAGATTTAGGGACAGTGAATTTTCCAACCAGTGTGGAACCTGGAAGGTTTCCTTGTTCTATTCAAAGCATGTAGGAGTTGTAAACATTTACAGTTCCAAACACGACCCATCTCACTTTAGCAACAGCTTTGATTCATTAGACAAGAGACAGTGAGACTTGAGTGATGCTGCACATGAGGGATAGAAGAAATACTTGGTCTGTGCTGAAATCCTGCACAATTACATATGTTCTCCTGGTGTCTGTCTGAAAAGGTGAAGATTGTTGTGCTTTTTGGAGATAAATTTGTCTGATGCTTTTTTACTCCTACTTACCTCACCAAGTCCTAACACAAACCTTAAGCCAGACTCAGAGCTGATGCAAGAAAACCCCAGAGGATCTACACAGATTTACACCACGGGGAGAGGAGGACTGGGGAGAGGTGAAACAGTGGAAGAGATCACCAGGAATGTTAACTGCTCAGTGCTGTAGTGTGATGGTGGTCTTTTGCACCATTTATTTATTTATAGAGGTGGAGACATATCCACTCCTGCAGATTTCACGGGCTAAAGCCAGTGAGGAACAGTGCAAAAATTTGCTCACCTCTCTTGCTAGAAAATGCTGATCTCAGGGTTTGAGGTTCCTAATTTCTAAAGCTGTCCAGAAATATGATGTCTGTTATCTACATATTGTATGTGTGATGAGTAAAATTAAATTGATAAAAATTCTTTGGAATTCACAGTAGTTTATATTTCACAAGTGGCAGAAATGTACTGAGAAGTCATATTCTAATTCAAGTATTGGAAACTCTTGCTCTAATTCTGTGAGAATATGCAAATACATTGTGCAGAACTTGTCTCAGCTAGCATGTTGAGTATTCAGGTACCTATGGTGCAGAATTTGAAGCAGATTACTTTTTCTATTCGGTTTAGGAGTATGGAGGGTGAGAAAGGTCTTCAAGCAATCTTTGCAAATATAGTAACCTATTCCTGGCCAGATTTTTTCCATAGTTTAACCAGCTTTTTGACTGCTTTCTGTTATAGATTTTTTCATAGTATAAGGAAGCAGAAAAGTGTGGTGTACTTACTACCTTCCTTTTCCTGAAAGACAAAAGACAGGACTTTTTCTGCAAGTCATCTGTGTTTGGGGGTTGATTTCCCAGAAACAATTTTACTCATTTCTTCTTTTTTCTTTCTTCCTTTCTAGCTATTTTTTTTTCCCAAGTTTTTTTTTTTTTATTTTCCTAAATACTTAGATGTTCCAGATTGGAAAGAAATTACCTCAAGATAGGCAAGAAAAAGATCCATAAAACAGAAAAATGCAACTATTTTACCCCTTTTCTCTTTTCTCTGACAATATCTGTGTTTTGTGATAGTACACTTACATTCCTCGCTGGAGAGTACTTACACTGATTTATAAAAAGGTACATAAAGGGCAAAAGACATTTTCAGATACAATAGTAAGCTGCAAACGACACAGCAATTTCACCACCATCTCTCCATTAGCTTTCATGTTTGTGCATTTAAAGAGAAAAAGAGGGTCTGGAGACTGCTGTTGCAGACAGTAAAGAGATTTGTAATTCCTGACTCTTGCTGATCTGTCCACAAAGCTGAAAGACTTTAATTGGTATTGGGGAACCAAGGAAGGATCTGCTTCTACAGCAGAGGCGGGAAATGGTCATGATCCCAGGTGAGGGGGTTTTGATTAAAGAGAAGAATAACATTCCAACATCCTTAAAGCCTGTAGATGGAAGTCTTAAGTAAGCTGCAGATCTTTGCCTCTCTGTGTGTGTGCATTTTTCAGCAGCACTGAAAGGAAAGGGATGTGACTTGCCTTCCAGACTAAACCATCTTGTTATCTCTGCTCTGTGCGGATCACCTCCTGTAGCACCTTATGCAGTGGTTTGTTTAACATTATGAATTATTTTGAACACAGGAAGGTTCTTACTACATCAGAGCAGATGAACAGCCATTTCACAGACTTAGTGCAGCTGATCGTGTCCAAACCTAGAAAAATGAAATAAGGAGCTATGTCTGCATCAAGTTATCCATCTGAAACAATTTTGCCTTCTTTAACACAGCTTCTTAAGAAGGCATAAACCTTATTCTCTGCTCAGAAACATAGAGCATTTTCAAGTGTTTGCAGTGGTCTTGAGCAAGCTGATGTTGGTGAGCACTTGATCACTTTTAACCCTGATGCTGTATCAGCAGACATTGTTTCTACTGATTGAAGTGCCTAATTTTGAATTGAAAGTTTCAGACTATGCGGTTTTCTGGATCAGAGATGAATACTTTGAGGAAGGAAGGAAGAAAGGAAAAGAAAAAGGAAGGAAGGAAGGATTCCAGGAAGGAAGGATTCCAGGAAGGATTCCAGGAAGGAAGGAAGGATTCCAGGATTGAAGGAAGGATTCCAGGAAGGAAGGATTCCAAGAAGGAAGGATTCCAGGAAGGATTCCAGGAAGGAAGGTTTCCAGTAAGGAAGGAAAGAAGGATTCCAGGAAGGAAGGATTCCAGGAAGGAATGAAGGAAGGAAGGATTCCAGGAAGGAAGGATTCCAGGAAGGAAAGAAGGAAGGAAGGATTTCAGGAAGGAAGGAAGGAAGGAAGGAAAGTTTCAGATTTCAGGAATGAGGAAACTGCCAACAGAGAGTAATACCCACATCCAGAACATTGCAGTGAAGCCACATCATTAATATGTAAAATAGGGGTCATTCTGTGTTACTTGTCTCCTAGGATTGGTGTTTTCTCAGCCCAAGAATACCTTTTTCCACAATCTTGAGCCATTTTGAGTGGCCCAGGACCCACATGCTGATAGCAAGAGTAGGTCCAGGCCCACACCCAGCAGTTCTGGCCATATGATCTACTTTCTTGCCTGCCTCTTGTGCACTGAATCCTACCTATAACTTATGACATTCCTTCTGAGATATATTCAGATACAGTGATTTGCTAGTCAAGATTTCAGTGCAGATACATGCACAGATACACGCATAGATACATGCAGATACATGCACGAAATTTGTCTGAAAAGGTCCAAATTATTCCTGTTTGGTTCTGAATAAAACAAATAAGCTAAAAGTGTTGTTTTTTCTGGATTCATCTACCAAAAATTTACAGTTACTTGAATAAGCAAATAACCTTTTGATCTATGAATTCCCTTCTCAGTGACCTAAATCAGAAACAATCACCACTGATCTGGATAATATAAGGGCACACAGAAACATAAATGTCCAAAGAGAGTTTTCGTTTTTCTCTTGACTAAATTCTGTGACAACATTGCCAATGGGCTTTGTGGAAGAGTGTTTTTGCCTAAAGTACATGTCTTTACTCTTTAACATCAGAAAAATCAAGAAGATTCTCAGGGTCCCGTTTAAGGTGTATATATGAGTTTGTCTGAACTGCCAAATCAGCAACTTATGTAGGCTATGTAGGGGTTTATCTGACCTGCCACATCAGCACCTAGATAAGGATACACAAGTACTATGGCTGAAATAACAAGAACTGACACACTCCTTGGGGCAGAGAAACAGACTGATCAAACTGCTAAATATTTCAGCTCCCTTCCAGTAAGAATTCCTGGCAACCCATGATATCAGATTTCTGTGCAGATGTTTTTCAGGTAAACAAACACGGAGCTGCACTCCCAATCCTGTCTTTAGCAAACTGGCTGGGATAGTAGCTCTCCTGCAATATAGGACCATCACTCTTAATTACACAGATGCCTTGATATTCTTTTCTCTTCTAAATGCATTAGGACACTTTCAGGTCTCTGTGGCAGAAATTGGAATAAGAGAGAATTTGCAAGACCCTCTAAGAAAAATAATCTGAATTTTCTACCTTCTTGCCTTGATTTTTCTGTCTAAAACAGTTTTAATGAAGCAATCATTCAGAATACTCCTCTTAGATTTGCAGAAATATGCTGCAGTTTATATGACTCGTTGTGAATATTATTATGTGCAGTGTTTAAGAATAGAACAGAAGAGAAACAGGCTCTATGCAGGGGAGATGGAAAGTGGGAATATTAAAAAGGTCTGGTTATGCTGTAGAAAACAGATGGGTTTTTAGGCACTTCCCTGTTAAAGAAGAGTGCTCATTCATTTCACAGAACAATGTATAATATATTATAGAGGTTCTCAGAATATTGTAGGTGTTATGAATTGAAACCTAAGGATGAGTGCCTGTTATTATTAGGATTATTGTGGGAGGCTGAAATATTTTGGTCTTGTTTGTTCTGAATATCAGAAAAATCAGTGGCTGGAATCAGAATGGATTAAGAAAAGTCCCTAAAATTGGCCTATTCATTAGAAAAGCTAGGTCACTTAGAAGCTCAGACAGAAATTTTGGATCTGCAGCAACACAGAAAAAGATGGTGACTATAAAGGAAAAGGAAATATTGTAAGAACAAAAGAAAGTGTTTATAAAACTGTAGAAATTCAAAGGAGTAACAGCAGACAGGATAGGGGTCAGATAGTAGCAAATATAAAGTGTAACTGAAACTCCTGAATTAGCTGATCATTATGCAAAAACCAAAAATAGCTTCTCTATCTGCAGGAATAAGTGATGTGTTAGATTGGGAACCAATGGAGAATGCTGACTTTTTGGATGATATGCAGGAAGAAAGAAAGAGACGGGTGGGAACCTGGAAGGCTATCCCAGGGGAAGGTAAGACAGCTGCTTTTGCCACTCAGAAAAAAAAGATCTCCAGAGGATGTCAAATACATTGCTGCAAATCTCTGGCCTTCAAAGGAGAGCACATCTGGAGATTAGAGTGCTGTGCTGTGCAATGAAAGCACCTGCAGCGGGCACTGAAAATGCAGCTGGGCTTGACCCTTTGAGCTGTGATCAAAAGTCAAGAACGACAGCCATCCTCCAAGCCGTGAAGTCTGGTGATGGCAGCATGCAACGTGGCTTTCCTCCCCGGCCTCTCATCCGTACTGAGAGAGCTGGGAGGACTGATTTGGTCAGGCCTTGAACAATCAGGGCTTCACTGAATCACAAGAGTGCAACGTTTTTGTTTGTGTCAGGGGTGCTCGCCTGAATGCAATGGTGGTGCTTTTACCATCAAGGATTGGTTGGTGAGTGGTGGGAGCCTAAAGACCTTTGGTTTTCTCTTCCCTGTGTTCCTTACCGCGGAGCCAGTGTGGCGGGCAGTTGGAGTGCTTGGAGTGGAGTGCCACTGGCTGTGGGTTGGGTCAGTCCTTTTCTTATCTCATTTCTGTTTTGAGTAAATTGTAATTGTGATCTTTGCGTTTTGTGCCTCCAGTTCCCTCCAGACTCCCCACCACCCCATTGCATTCCTCTTTTGTTGTGTAACTGTGATCACACTGAAACCAGTGCAGGCCCCGTGAATGCCAGGGTGGTATAAAAGTGATGAAGGAGAGGTCAGAAACCAGCCTAAAGTCTTTAGATTAGTTAGTTTTCTTTTCTTTTTGATGGTGAGCATTGCAGGACTCAGAAGAATATGATATTCTTTGTCACAGAAAATGTGAATTGTATGTACTACCTTCACTATGTATTGTATGTACTATCTTCACAAAAGGAGCTGGTTGAAAACAATAACAGCAAGGATGATAGCATAGCTTTGCCTCTGTTTTTTCTGCTGCCTGTTCCATGCATTACAAAGTAGCAGAAGGTTTAGAAATCAGTAGTCAGGAGGATGATATTGTCAATTGGCAGGCTTTAACATCTTCCTCAATGACTTTCTGTCTTGCAGCAGCTTCAAAAAAGGATTTTCTTACTGTTGGCAAATTCTGGAAAAAAGTAGACTTGGAGAATGTTCACCAAGTCTTCATAGCTTTTCTCTTTACATGTTTCTGTATTATTTTCAGGTTTGCTTGTTTAAATTTTACTTTTGACTCAACTGCAGTAAAGCCCAGTCTGGTATACCAGATGAAATCATCCCACTGCCCATGGTCTCTGGATTCAGATGATAGTGCTGTCTTTACATTCTCACGTTTATTTCCTTCTGGACCTTCTGAAACTCCTTTCAGTTATTATTTCACTCTTTCAAAATCTTTCTTTCATGGTCTTTTGAGAGCTCTTATGCTATGTAGAAAGATACAGTTTGAATCCAGCTGTGTAAGTGCCAGCAGTCCAGAAGGACTGTAAATAGTGATGATAAAGAAAGAAGTTTGCTAGATAGATGGCAATAGTGGGTGTCTAGAAGTGGAGCTTAAAAATGCTAGTTTCAGAATTATTAGAAGTGCTGTTAAAAAGAGAAACTGTAATGATATGGGTATTGAAGTCACGTGTAGAAGGAAATGTTATTCTTTGAGGGTTCCTGTGAAGCATTCCCTTTCACAAATTTTGTTTGGGGTGGGTCAGAAAGCTCATTCCTTCTTGTGAAACCTCATCAACATATAAACCATTGCTTACAGCACTTCTAGCCTTGTCTGATTTGGAGGAGGGGAGCTTTTTTCTCCTGAAAAAGTAACTACAAATCCATAAAATAATAGAGAATAATTTTCTCTTATTTTTATGTTACGAATATTTTAAAATATTTGCTGGAGAACAATACCCAAGAAAACCCTAGTCTTACATCTCTGAATATACAGGTGGCTTGAGAAATAATGAGAGCAGATCTACAGTCTTTATTCTGTTCAGATTATCATATGTCTGGTAATGATTAGGGTTTATTTGTACGAGTGATGTTTAGAAATGTTATTTGTAAATTAGTATATAAACATTTTTGTTTTTTATTTTGTTTTGTTTCATATGCTGAAGATGACAAAGAACTGGATATTAGAATTTCTCATTCTTTATACTCAAAAACAGTGAAACCTCCCATTGTGATCAATTGACATTGTGGCTGAAGAATCACATGGAAAGAAATGCTGAGTAGAAAACACTAAATCAGGGTTGCTGTGATTTATTGATGTATTAGTGGGACATAATTAATCAGCAACTTAGTGAACTGTACATTGAGGATCAATATCAGAAACAAAACAGATGAACTACAATAACAAACACTTATAAAACCTGATAAAACCAGAAACACATATGAATTTGCAAATACCTTTCTATGGCAAATGACAGGAAGGTCTAATCTAACTCCACTGGTGCAGCCACATGTATGCACACACCATTACACACACACCCCTGCTCTCCATAGGCTCCGGGCAACACATGCCTCTAAGTTGTGTGGGTCCCTTGAGGTACCAAAGGTGGGCTATCACAATTTCAGAGTAGACCTCCAGGCATACTTTTTGAAGGGAGGGATTACAGGTATATAGGATTAAAACAGTAGTTAAGGAGCTACTACTCCTGTTGTATGCAATACTGCGCACATGAGACTCTGTTTTTAAAAACCAGATCATCAGATATCGTCTTCTACTTGGGCATGGCCTCTTCCCATGCTTCTGCACTGTGCTTTGTACTGTGGGGCAGCCAAAGAGGGAGTTTTGACAAGGGAATGTAGTGAGAGGACAAGGGGCAATGGCTTTAAATTGAAAAAGTTTAGATGACATATTAGGAGGAAATTCTTTACTGTGAGGGTGGTGAGGGACAGGAACAGGTTGCCCAGAGATGTTGTGGATGCCCCATCCCATGCATAGTTCAAGACTGGGCTGGATGGATCTTTGAGCAACCTGGTCTAAGTGGAAAGTCCCATGCTCATGGCTTGGAACTAGATGATGTTGGGGAGTCCCTTCCAACCCAAAGTGTTCCATGATTTTTTGATCCTATGACTAGTTTGATTAGTTTAAATCCTCAAAGCAGATCAATTTGGTACCAAGTGAGGTTGGAAGTATCTGATTTCGTTTACTAAGCTCTTTTTTATGTGTCTCCTACTGCAAAGTCTGTGTGGGATTACATACTTTCAATGCTCCCTTCAGGTTTTGAACAACCCATGACTCCATGCTCTATGCTTTTATTGAAGTTTGCAGGAATGAAACTGTGAGAAATACAGAAAAAACCCCAAAGAATTTATTTTTCTTGGTTTTACTATTTTTTTTTTAATTTCAGAAATGGAATTCCTTCATCAAAGAATTATTGAAGCATAACCATCTTAATTTTTCTCATTATTTAGGAAGGCAGAATGGCAGTGTGATTGGAGACAGGAATGAGACTGTAACCAACCTGGGTTAATAGCAGGCAAGTCCTCTTCAATCCCTTTGTCTTCCAATCTGCTCTTTCCTTGGTGTCCAGTCCTTTACCTATTCCACTTCTCTCCCCAGTTTGATGAACTGCCAAGAAAGCCTTAAATGTTGGCTTGGTTTCCAGCATAGTGACTTGAAGTGTGTGCTTGAGGCTGTCTTTTAACAAACTGTACAAGTAGCTTAGCTGGCCATGTCATATTTCTCTGGCACCCTTCTGCACCGCAAATGTGAATCCAGTCTTGATTTATGAGTACACCTCTAACCCACTACTTTTTTCAGCTGTGAGGATGTATTTCTTGGTTTAGTGTAAAATTTCATAGTGAAATATATAAGGTTAACCTGCACTGACACTGAATTTTAGAGTGTGTAAGTAGAATTAAAAATGAAATACAGTACATCTGCTTTTGTCCTATCTGAGAATCACTATTATGTTTTACAAGATGACATCAATAACAAATGATGTACAAACAATAGCACATTAATTTGAAAATGCAAATTCAGGCAGATATTCCCAGCATAAGGCAAAGGAATGTGAATGGCTCTGTCATTTGTGATACAAGCTTTATTCATCATTTGATTCTGGCATCAGTGAACAGTGTGGTGAACACCTCTCCTCCAGGTTTTCTGCAGAGAGAAAATCTGGGGTTTTTTTTAATATAAAATATAAATTTTCACAAAACTTTCAAATGAAAAAAATTCTGATTGTTTAAAGTACTATTATGTTTTGACAGAAATAAGAGATAGTTAAATCAACATTTTCTAGGTATCAGACACATTAAATAATGACTAGGCTGAAACTGCTTAAGGTCTGTGTTTGCAAAAGTTTTTTTTTATTTTATTTTGTGACTATAAGAAGCTCTGTAGACAGATGAAATTAGAGAACTTTATACTATGGTTTCTCTGTCACAAAGCATATAAGCAGACCTAGCAAAGCCTAGATTAATTTCAGGTCAAATTCATCTTGAATTTCATGCTTTCTTCAAGCAATTTGAATTACACTTAATAATTTAAGAAAAAGCTCCAAAAGACTTGCAAAGGCATAAAAGTACTTTATTGCAAGACAGCTCTATCTGGGGTTCTAACTAATATCACTTAAAAAAGGAAAATTTCAACATTCCTACATAACATTGATCCACTTTGTGGAGGTCTAATGACTACAGTTAAATTTTGGAGGTAGCAGATCAGATTTTGAGGAGATTATTAAATTCTTTGTAGGACTCTAAATAATGCTGTGCTTTACGGAAATTGTGATGATATTTTGCCAGAAATGCGTGAAGCAGGTGACAGTAACAATTCTCCTTCTGCATTCATTGTACATAAAATGCACCAGCACGTCTTGTTTGTGTTATGTTTCCTGGTATGGCACACTGTCAGACAGTAGTCTTGACAGTCTTAGGGAAAAAGGAGTTAAACTTGTTTTTATTTTCCAAATTCCTCCAGTAATGGTCATCTCTTGGCTTGCAGGTTCGCTCAACTATGTATATCTGTTCTCTCTGTATATCTGTTTTGCTCGCAGTAAGAATTTGTGGCCTTGTTTGCATTAAAGATCTATTCTTTAATATTTCCTTGAGGAGGTAATGTATGAGTAAAAACTGTTGTAAATAAAGCTGGCCAATATTTTGTGCTGCCACTGAAAGATCTTGTAGGTCCACTTATAAAAGCTGCAGCTTCAGCAGTCTCTGCTGCAGCTCCTGGGCAAATGTATGTCCCTTGATTAATGTTTACATGCTGTATCTCAGGTTAGCTGTGAGGACTGAGCAGTAGCGAAGGAAAGTTATATCTTATCAGATTTAATGGCTAGTACAGATTAGCTACACGACAGTTACTTCATGCAAAGTGCTATTCTGCACTTTGTTATGTGAAATTGCCATTAATTTATACATGTTAATTGTAAATCTAAGAATAATAGCACAACCCAGCTATCTTCTTAGTGTATGTCTTCAGATCACAGAAAAATTAATAAGTTAATTGGTTTTGCTATGTGGCTCCTACAATTTTGTTTGTTCTGAACTTGTATAATATATTTGATCTAGTTGGTAGATTGTCAGAACGATGGGGTGCACTGCACAGCTAATTATTTAGAATATCTCTGGGGGTGTCCCCATGCATGGTCTGCAGCACTGAAGGGTGGTTGTGGGTGAAACTGGAGAAATGAAGTCAGGAGTGACCTCAGATACACTGGCTGACACAAGATAAGGTTGTAGATATTTCTCCCCTCTCGAGTGGGAAATTTGACTTCACTTACATATTTAAAGAAAGCTAAGCTTTCCAAGTCTGGGGTTGGGAGCACTGGTGGATTCATTTGGGTTTGTATGGGGGGGAAACAGGTAGGTGGCCTGAGGGGAATGCAGATCTCAAGGTATTTCTTCAAGACCTGTGCTCTAGTGCCCTAATTGATCAGCCTGCCAATTGTGGAAGAGGCTGGTAGGAGACACTGAAGGCAAAATACTGCTTGAAGACAAGGTGCAGGACTTAGGAACAATAAGCAGGCATAGAAGAGGAGAGTTAAATTACTCTGTTTTAGCGCTGGGATTTCTATTTTCATCACTGAAATGTCTCTGCTGGTCTCAGTGGTATACCTAATAATTAATCATATATTGTCCTTGTGCTTTCTCTAGTGCTTCTTATTAAAGATTCAAACTTGAAAGGTTTCTCCCAGATTTATAGGTAGTTGAGCATGGCCTTTCAATTTCTTTCACTTCTCAAAGTGACCTGAATTTACAACTTTCTCAAATCCTAGTGCCGTTTTCATCCTTTATCTAATTTCATTTAATTTCAAGACATTATCTCTATGATAGAAGAATATTGTCCGTTCCTTCCTGTGGAGGAGCTTGGTGGGTGGTGTGTGTCTGGCTCAATTCTCCCAAAAGGAACTGGATGGTGTCCATAGGAACTGCAGGCAGGGTAAATGCAGTGCTGGCAATTCAGAAAGATTTAGGGTCAGACTCCTGCAGTAAAATTTGTCTGTTGCTTGCAGGGTTCCAGTGCTTTCCTACAGCAGTTATGGCTACTGATAATGATTGCAAAGCTCCTTCTCATGTTGCAGTTAGAACAGCGAAGTTTATACTCGGCAAAAAATAACACTTCCCTTGTCTGCCTTCAAAAACTAGGGGTGGCTGCTGCAGGCAGTGAAGTATTCCAAGAGAAAATGAATTGAGAGTCTCAAAAAACTATGCAGGTAACATATAAAAGAGCATGTGAACAAGGATCCCAAACTGTGTTGGTGTAAGGTATAACTAACTGAAGATATGAGATATAGGTAGTTGTCTTTCATGTTACACATATAAGTGACTTTTCTAGAAAGCAAGCCCACTGGAGGATGTGATATCTGAAAGACACAAATTAGATCAGGAAAAACTACCATGGCATATTTTAAATAAAGTTTAGCACATAAAGTGTGAAAACTGATGTCTTGCAAGTGAAGACAAAGTGTAATCTGGAAGAGGGCTTCTTCTGAGGGTTACCTGTTCTTACGACAGTAGATAGGCACAAATATTCAATAACTTTCTTTTATGAGTGGGGCAACCATTGCCCAGATAAATGTCAGTGAGGTAAATGTCAACCCACGCATAAAGAGGGTGTGACTCAGCCTAAATCTTGCATACAATCAGAAAACAAGTGTTTTAGTATGAGGTTGATGTGCAAAGAAATTAAGAACCTTGAAAAATGTTTTGATTATTTTTATTTTACTTGCATAGCAATGCTTGTTCAATAAATTGTATCACAGCAGGATCAAAATCCCAATGTGTCATTGGTGATGATCTTTGCAGCCATAATCCTGCAAGCAGGTTACTGGTGAGGCTTAGCAGAGCTTTTGTTTCTCCCATATTTAGGTTTCTTGTGAGGGCAAATCAGAACATTGTTGCAGACACATATCAGATGACCAGGTGATGTTCACCTGAGAAGTCAAGTGAACTTAAAGCCCAGTGAGCACAGTGACATGCAATTTGAAAAGAAATATCTGTGATGAAAAGATACAGTCTTAAAGGCACACAAAGTTTGTAAATGGAATAATGTCAACGCAGATCAGCCTTTTATTTCTTGTATGCCATAATGTACAGGATATTATCAACAGAATTACTTAGTTCTTATCATTACTATTTATGGAAATCTCAGGGCAGTTCAAAAAGCAGCAAAGGGTTTTTCTGGTAGTTTATCTTTCCTAAAGCTTATGCTTGCACTCAAGTTTTGCAGATAATCTTCCATTAATTGATCCACACATCTTCAGGATCCATTCTCTTGTTTGGGTTACTGAGTTTCATCCCCTTTTCCCTACCCTGTAAGTCATTACAGGGAGTGAGATATTTAACTCTTATTTATGAGTTATTTAACTCTTATTTATATTCTTTGTGATGAGCAGGTCACATTATGCCAGTACTTCTCTGAGATTATTTACCTAAAGAGATGGGTACATGTTAAAAAAATCTATAACTTAAATCCAGTCATTCTCTGTTTATAAGTATTTGGTTAATTATGCAGCAGGTCCTGATGCATTAACTATAAATTTAAGAAGTCAGAAAAACAAACCTTCATTTCTTTTTATTCACTATGATGACCAATATACTTGGAGCAGGCTATGTGGTAACATTTCTTATCTCTGTTATATGCAGCTTTTCCTTTTTCTGTTGCCTAAAAATAATTAAAAAATACAGAAAATGTAACTGCAAATTTAGGAAAACTTCTAAGGCCGGACCCTGTATTACCTGGCATATTGTTGTTTTTATTGGTATTTCTCATATTATATTGGTTTTATTCATGTTCTACAAGTAACAGAAAGAAAATAGAAAAGAAAAATCCTCCAAAAACAAGACTAATAGACAAACAGCACACAACCTAAGCTGAGGTATTGCCCTAAATTACTTTTATAATATGTATTTTTAAAAAGGTTAAATTTCAAATTAAAGGTTCCTTTAATATTCAACTACCCATTCTATAAAATGAACCTTACTTAATATGTCAATTTTTGCAGCTATTCAAATTCAAGTAAAATCCATTCTAAGCAGTATGCATTGATATGATTTATTCTTTCATTTAAGAAAGAATGAAAATTAAATTCAAAAGTGAGCACCTATCTCCACCTGTTAATCTATTCATAAAAATGTTATGTATTGCATGAATATTCATTTCTTACATCCTTGCTGATAAACGAATGATTTAATATTCTTCAAGCTTTTAGTCCCATTTATAGTTTTTCCAGCTTTGTCAGTGTGGACTATTTAGCAGTTTAATATCTAAAATGGCAGTACATATATATTGAGATTAAGCACTTTAAATTTACCTGATGTGAGGTGATTTAAATAAATATGTGAAGGCTAGCTCTTATTTTGATTCATAGGATTTTGTGTCATTTCAGCTCCAGAATAGTTGTTTTATAACCAAGCTTATACTTAATTACCTAGCAGGAGTTTGGAAAGCTGTCTTCCACTTTTCTTCAGACTTTATTGTGGAGTTATTCAGTCAACTGCATTGATAATGAAACGTTTTTAGGAGGTTTTCTTCCTTACACAAAAGACCACTGGGAAGAGACTATCTTTTGTACAAGTTCATATGGCAGGATTACTGGGTATGATATGTATTAAAACTCATTAATGTAGGTAACTATTAGTTCTTTCATGCACATATTCCCTAGGGAAGGTTTCTGAATTTGTTTGCACATATCTGTTTAAGATACATGTTTCTATCTACAACAAGAGTAGAAAGGGTTCAAGAATTTCAGGTGCATTTACCTTGAAAATAAGAGCAATTCAGCCTAGTGGTGGAACCAGTTTCTCCATTCTTAAAGAGTGTAGGAGGTTTTGCAGAAGTGAGGCAGGATGAGATCTGGGTGAGATCTGGGTCAGAAGAGGGAAACATGCATAGAATCTCCTTTCCCCCCCTCCTAAAATTAAGGAGATTTTAATGTCCTTTTTTCACTTTTTTTTCCAGTGTACTCTCCACTCTGTTTTTTGGAAAATCTGATTTCATTTTGGTTCAGGAAAAAAAAATTGCAAGATAAAAATTGCAAATTCTCTAGAGATAGTGCTGTGGAAAACTGTTCCAGTCCCTTAAAAACATTTTTCTGAATTATATCATAATACATAAAGTACTTTAAAAGAGATCATTGAAGTCAAAGGTAATTCTTAAATGAAAGTCTGCCAGTAAAGTCAATGCAAAATAAACTTTTTTATGGATCTGGAGTTTCCCTGAATTGCTTAAGATATTCTTAAAAAAAAAATATCACCTTCTAGGCTAGAAAAATTCTTAATATTTATTATGTTTAGTAACTGATTGCCTTCAAATTTCATTTTTCATAAAGAATTTCTTCTCTAGGGCAAAGAATCTTGGCCTGGACCTTTCCTGCCAAATCTGAAATCCTGGGTAGTATTCCAGTTTACTTTGACTTTTCACATGTATCTTTTTCTGCAATCTGCCTCTCAGAGTCACTTGCAAGTATGAGGACATGACTAAGAAAAACAGTAGGTCTGTTCTAATGTGCCAGTTTTGGCTGCTGGGTTATCTCTGTGTCCTCAGGTGCTTGTTCATACTGAGTGCAGGCTTTTTCATTTATCAAAGCTCATTTTATTGCCTTGTATTCCTGCTGCTTTCATCTCTGTGGCACCTGAATGTTTTGTTCGATTGAGTTCTATTCTACTGCTACCTGCAAATTTGTCCAGAGGGGCAGTGTGAAACTGAGGCATGGATCATGGTATCTGAGATCTACTTGTTTACAAGGACAATGCATTTTAATAAAAAATTTTACTACTAGCCACTAGCAAACATTTCACCATTACTTATTGAAAAAATAATATTGAAACAGGGTGAACCCAAACACACATTCTTCTGGAATCTGACCTGTGCAATATTGAAGATATTTTTAATTAAACAGAAGATAGTCCTGCCTGGTATATTGTATAAGCATTTGTTACAAATAAAACAGTTAATTATCTGGACTGAACCTGTACAAACCAAGAATGCATATGTATTTAGTAGGTCTTACTTTTCTTTCAGTGTTTATAAATCTCAAGAAACACTGTGATTTTCAGCAGTGGTTGTTACCATGCTGGTCAGGGTGATGTACTCTGCCATCATTCCATGTGCTATTTCACTATTTTTTAAGGCTTATCAAAAGCATTTGTCAAAGTGGCACTTTGTAAAGACAAGTTGAGCAACACTACATTTTTGTGTTGAATGAATGTGTCTGCCACTTGGTAAAACCTATGCAAAGAGCCAAGGAAGAGAAAGCCTTGAATATTTGAATAAGAAGGGCTCATTCCGATTAGGAATGCAAAGAACAGACCGGAATTTGGTTCCACTTTCCCCCACAGTATGTCCTATCTTCCTTTGAGCATTTTGCACAAGAGGAAAGTGTTTTGCACAGCCTCTGTACACAGGGAAAGGGAAGACACTGAGAGCTAATCTGTGCCTAAACTAATCTGGGAAGGTCCACGGTCTCAGCTGTTGCCCCTTCTTTTCTCTGCAAAATATCTTTACAGAAGCTTCTGTTGGCTCCACTCCTTTTGAATCCCATGTTTTCTGGAAACTGGAGCTCTTTTTAGGTGCCTGCAATAAATTTCTTATGCATTCCACTTGCTGTCAGGTCTGTAAATACTACTTTGTTTCTGAAGTAAACATATTGATGGTGAAATATGTCAGCATGGCATGTGAAGAAAATGATGCTGTTCTGATCACGTCCTGCACTGGTGTAGCCCTCAGGGCACAGGTAGAGCCTTTGTCTTGTTCCTGAGGTTCTGCCTCCCTCCATGCTCTGGGAGCTGCTGTTGAGTGGGGCTCCTGCCCTTTGCATTTGTGTGGGGAGAGGCCCACATGGCTGCCAGTGAAGTGAAATTGCAGTGTTCACCTCCCTTTGAATGCTCTGGCCCACACACTGAGGATTTTAGACTAGAGCAGATACTTCTGAAAGATTCTCTGCCTAAAATTTCACACTATTGTGAAAATACTCCACAACTGAGATAATAAACATTTTTGCCTAACTACATATTTTGTCTGTCTATTGGTGCCTGATCATTTGTCAAAAGTGGCTATTCAATTCCCTAAAGTAATGGATTTCTACATCTGATGCTTCTTATGCCTGTACCACTGTGATATTTCTCCAATGCTCTACCTGCAAATGAATATTGAGGAAGGAGAAATGTGTACAAGGAGTTGCAAGGTTACCCTCTTGTTGGCATGAAACACAAGTTTGCCTGAATGTCATGGGCACTGCACCACATTGTGCTTGATGAGTGGGTGGTGGTGGGAATGGAAGCTTAGGTAATGCCTAATTGTTTTATTTTGAGTGAAAGCTCAGGGTAGCCCTGAGTAATCTGGCATTGCATTGTCTGCAAAAGGAAGACCACAGTTACCACCAAGATTATGGAGCAATTTTCTATTCAGTTCTGAGTAACTGTTCCCACAATGCCAATCAGAAAAATGGAAATTGTCTTGTTTTTTTTATAGAGAGCATCCAAACAAATTTTGGAAAGTGATTAAAACAGAAAAATCCAGTTAATGCTTTTTCTTTTTTGAGTACTTTTGGTAACTTTTATCCTGATTCAGCAACTATACTCTTCCTCACTGTCTCTTTCATTAGTAGCAACATTGAATGGAATTTATCCAAACCTACTCAGAGTTTTTCTTACAAATCCTTTTCTCCCTTGTCACCCCTCAGCTTCACACTGAGTCTCTGATTTTTATCTGACTGTTGACAAAGGGAATACTTATGTGTCTTGGTTAATATTGTCATGGATATGGAGCAAGTGCTCATTCAGGACCCTTGTCTGTACTGAGGAAAATTGTCTCAGACTGTGCTGTAGGCAAGAATGCAATCTCTCTTGGGCTTTCTCATGCAGAACATGTCCCAGAGCCCAGTTCTGCTGGAAGGTGCTGAAGAAGGTGCTTGGGTAACAATAACCACACCCATCAAGGTGCTGTGAGAAAGGGTAGGATGTTTCTAGAGTACTGGAATTTTTGGTAGACCTAGCTGGATTTCAACACTATGGCAACCTCTGAAAAGGCCACTGTTTCCCAGCAGTTGGACTCAAAAATTAAGTTTTGGTGAGCACATAAATTCTGAAATAAAATAAAATTACTCCTACCAAGACAATTGCAAGTTATTCTATTGTCATTGGTCTGGAAGTTAGCTGAGACATCATCCCTGGTACTGGAATGCATTTACATTTTCTCCCTTAAATGTGTTGCTACATTCCATGTTCAAATATATTTTCATTTATTTTCTTTTTAATTTTTTTTTATTTAGATGCTTGTATGATTTTAAACATAATAGATCCCTTCCATGTCAATGACAGCATCTCCATTTAAATGCAGAATACCTCTTGAAGACAATTGTTTGGTGGAGAGATTGGATATAGAAAGAGAGCACAGAAATAAATTGCATATATCTTTGGTTGATTTTTTTCCCTCTAAAACCTGCATTTCATCTGAATGGAGATACATAAAAATCCTATTAAAATTGGTTCCACTTCTTTGAAATGTGCCGTAAGACTAATTCTGAAAAAGTTGACATTTTATATGCTCATATCATGACTTACAAAAGGTAATAAAAATAAATTATCTTGTACAGTCACTATAAAACCTAGTATGAGATGAACATTACATTTGATACAAATATACTTACTACTATGCCAGTAAAAAGAGACAAGGACCCTATCAAATACTCCTTTTACTTTCACTTGGCTAAATTTTCGGCTGCTCTTGTAGGCTGAAAACACTATTTGCTAATATCTTTCTTGGTGGAAAAGGTGACCTTTTAACAATTATTCAGATTAAACCAAAATGAATATTTTAATTGATTTTTTCCCCTAGTCAATGAGCTGAAGGATTCAGTAATTCACCGGAAGAACCTACACCATGCAAAATATTACCAATGAGTTCATGAAGCACAAGCTGCACAAATTCTATTCTTTTGTATGAACTCCCATTGCAGGTCTAAAGAGGTCTGCAAGCTGCTCACACCAAGATAATCCAAGGCTCTCATTTTAAAGAAGTTGCTGTATGTGTCTTTGAACAGAACAAGTATTTCAGAAGTAGTCCTATGCTCATAACCTCACGGCAGCTATGTATTTTTTTTTTTTACTCCTAAATTGCTGCTCAAGTGAAAATATAATCAACAATTTTTTTGCATATGATCATGCTCAATCTCTCCTCTACAGCCTAGTTTGAGTAATTACAGGAACCAATAACACCCAAACAAGTACATCACTGTTGCAGTGGTCTCAAGAACAAACAGATACTAGAGAGTCTAGATTTACTTTGTGAAATAAACATTGGGATCCTAGTTTCCATATTGTAATACACCCTGATGACTTAGGATTGAAATTTGGAGAGCTCAAAGAGCATTAATAGACCTACATTCTCTGGTAAACACAGTATCCAAAGGCAACATTTGTAAGAGTATCTCTTAAAAGTAATTTAGGATGCTGAGACTGTCTGATCATAAGATTTATCAGCATATTAATTTGAAATATGCATATCAGGTGCTGTATATAGATTTTATAATATCAATATGAAAAAAAGATTTCCAAATTTTTATTCACATCTTGCTGCTTTATGGCTGTGCAGTTAGATTCATTCACTCGTTAAGCAGTCATAAGTAGAATGGTACATGTTGCTTCTCTTGAGGAAAAAACATTCTTCAAGGATTCCATTTTCTGAGGAGACTCAACAAAGAACAAACTTTGTTCATGAGAAGTTCTGACAAGTGTAAACTACTGTTCAGGTCTACAATAACTTCCAGATAATGTTTGCAGGCACTCCTCAGTTCCTTCCAAAATAGAAATCTGTTAGCTATTTTTTTGACTTAACATTTAAAGGGCCTGTATTTCATATCAAAAATATTTTTATAACTTCAGAAGATGCCCAGAAACTGTGCATATGTTTTCAAACACAAACGAGAGCACTGCATTCACATTTGTAATATTTTAGTTAGTGATGGTTGAAAAAAATGAAAACCAAGTCACAAAATATCTTAAATGTCAAGGTGACTTGAATTTCATGTTTTCAGCCCTTTCTAAATTTTTGAAGGGTTTACAAGGTTTTACAAGGTTTTGAAGGTTTTGAAGTACCTTTTCTTCAAACCTGTTTTATTACCAGCTGCAATACAGACAATCAAAAGAACAGAAGTTCCCTTTTAATTTTAATTTCTTTTTTTTTCCTTTGCCATTCTGTGTCTTTAAAAATGTTCTCTAATTTCCAAAGTGACAGAAATACAGAAGGTAGTTTTTTTCCCCTCCTTTTTTCATAGTTTGATAGTCTTTATTAATCTAGTCACAAGGTATTTCATAACAATTCCAGACTGGTATACAATAGTAGGAAGGGAAAAATAAAATTTAACAAGATAAAAAGAAAAAGCTTTTAGTCTGCATTTTTTAAAAAGTTCAATGCATAAAAGGAAAGAAAGAGGAAAATACATGAAAACACCAAACCCCTGACATTTGATTTTGAATATTTTCCACACCAATGAATATATGGGATATTAAAAACAAAAGCAAATAAAAGCCTGAAAACATTTGATGTGCTTCTTCAACCACAAAAAAGGCCATGTTTGGTGTGTCAAATGGAGCTAAGGGTATACAACCAGCAGATTTGAATTCAAACATGTCGATAATGGCGCATCAGTTCTTGAGTGGAGTATGTTTTCTCCATGAGTAGGTGCTGGTAGTCATACCTCTGTTTGCTTCGAGCTTTCCGTGGGAGATATCAGTTTCATGCAAGGCAGCATCATCTCACTTTGGTTACTATGGAAACCAGTTGTGCAGACTGCAACTGTAAGCTCTGAGTCCAACCAGGTTTTTTATCTTTTTCCATTTGGGCTGCCTGAAAGATCTTGTAATATGAGGTGTTGCATAAAAAAATGTTCTTTATTCCCAAATAGGCAATATGCTTTGCAGATTTCACTGTTTTAGAAATAGCTTTCCAGCTGGTACCCATTCCTTCTGCTGTGTGGAGTTTTGAGAACCTATTACAGCATGAATGACCTGATTGAGAAGAATCAAAGGTTGGTTTTTGTTTCCTTCTCCCCTTCCCCCAAATATTGCTATTTAATTTTTGCTGCTTTACATGCAGTCAGGGCTTTTCTTGGATAGTGGAAAAAGTATGTCATCTGCTGCACCTGGGTAAGTGAGGTGGAAACCTCTTAAATATTGAATTCTCTCTGGCTTAGGAAAGATGTACTGCCAACACCAGCAGACAGGATTGGCACCAGTGAAAGGAGGAGTGATATGAATGATACCCATTTACACTTTTTCTGTATTTGACAGACCAACTAAATCACGCACCAGCTTCCACCCAGTGGAGGTGTCATGAAGGTGTATAGTGGTGGGGAAGCTTAATGTAAAAGTGGAGTAGAGGAAACCGATAAAATCCTTTGTGTTTCAGAATGGTTTTAAAGGCATGCCTTAAGATGTAAATATGCCTTAATCTAACAAGACCTTTAAAAATGTTCAAAACTCTCAAAACAAACCTCTTTCTGTGTGCTTTAATTTCACTATCTACGTCTTCATCTGTACATGGGTTAACAGGGGAAACAGCAGCTGTTTTACTGAGGCAGCTTTGGGGTTTGTGCCACTGGGACACTTAGAGCAGTTCCTGAGGGTGTGGGATGAGTTATTGTGTCTTTTTATAGGAGGCCTGTATGGAGCTTAGAAGATTGTCTAGTCTGGTCTAGTGGAAGGCTTCTTGCCTGTGGCAGCAGGGCTAGAACTGGATAATCTGTAAGGTTCCTTCCAACCCAAACCATTATGCAACTCTGATTCTATAATTCTAACATGGGCTTGTGTAGCTATACCCTGATGCCATGATCACCTCTAGGCTTTGTCTTGTTGACACAAGTCTAAACAGACTAGCTGGCCATCTAGTTGTCCCTTACAGCTCGGCTGTGCTCCTGATCAATCTGTATGACAGCCTGTATGTATGACAGCCTTGTCATCCAAAATTAGTTTATTCATCTCCCTGCACTGCACAAGCACAATGTTGACTTGATGTTTCTCTGATTCCACTCCTGGAGCCAGATGGAATGAACCTCTTTGACCTTCTGGGCACATCAGAGCTGTTCAATGTCAGTTACAGCTTTCTAGAGCAGTGAATGCAAAAAAAAGTATACTGTTGACATTTTATTAACTTGAAGGATTATACTTTCAGCAACATTCCAGAAAATAGTTTATCTATGGTGTATTATCTGTTCCACCCACATTTGAATTTCAATACTCATCAGTTCATGAGCAGAAACAACTTCAGAGAAAACGGATGGCATTTATCATGTTTTAATGTTTACCACTGGAAAGAAAACAGAGGAGCATTCCTATTCTGTCATACCTATATTCTCTTTGTCACATTGCAGTCTCCTGATGGATAGCTCTGCTCGTTACTTTTTCAAGCTTTTGTCCACACACACGGGTAAAATGACTTATCACAAAGGCAGTGCTATCGAGGGTGCCAGTTAGTCTTTTGGCTACCTCAGGCACCAATTCTGTTTTCCTTGTCCTTCATCTTACATTTTGAATAGAAGTTTTCCTTTTCTGAGCTTTCCTTTCCTTTGCATTGCATAGCAAAAAGAGGGTGAGGGGTTTTAGATAACTCTGCCAATATTAATCCCCACTACTGCAGTTTCCTCTTCCGTGGTGCTGAGTGTGCTCTACTTCTCCCAAGGACACTGCGACCTCTCACCTGGGGACTGGCTCCCAGTCAATGTTTAGCGTTGGTGCTTCTGATTCCCGTGTTGAACTGGTGGTCAGGTATGATATCTGGCCCATGTGTTCTGCCACAAAGAGAGATGTAGAATAAGTCAAAAGAAAATAATGTTGTAACTAATTTCTTAATATCTCTTTTAGCTTTATGGGCATAGGAAAGGGCAGAAAGGAAAAGAGGCGGGCTCACACGCTTTTTTTCCACAAAGCTTGCAAGTTAAAAAAAAGTAGTTAGTACTCCTTACAGCATTTTCTGATATGTTTCTTATATGTTTCCTCACACTTCTCTGATAATTTTTTTCTGCATTGTGGAAACAAATCAGCGTAGCTTCTATGTGTGAGAGGGAATTCTGTTGCTGCCTTTCTCAGTCTCTCTGATGCAGAAGACAGAAATCAGAGAAAAAAGCATTCAAGAGAATAAGTGAATGGCAGCAAAAGCAACACAGCATGAGGGCTGGGGTGTAGCAGACATCAGAGAAGGAAGACACATCCAGGAGCAGCTTTAAAAGAAGGATTTTGTTAAGATTTAACAAGTTAATCACTGCATGCTAATTACTGTTAATGAAAAGATTAAAATAATAAAAACAATTTATCTCATTCCAAAATAATTAGCCTTAATAACTTGTTTGTACAGCATGTAGAAAGATATTTTGATGGGAATCCGCCCAACATCTGTGTATGCATAGTGTATATATCAGCAATGGGTTCTTGTAAAATGTCTGACAGATGTGGGATCATCAGCTTTGCTGAGACTTTAACAGGGTTCCAGGGATCTGAGCACAGAATTATTCTGATTTTTTGTCAGATTTGCAGGTGCTCACGTTTCTGAAAAATGAGGATAAGCTCTCTGTATTCTCCCTTATGTAGGTATGTTGCATTAGTCTTGCTCTATGTCTCAGGAAACTGAACCGACCTCAAGGGATCTCATCAGGATAATTACAGAATCACTGTTGAACTTGGGATCTGCCTTCCCAGCACCTGTGGCAAGATTTATGCAGGTTTCCAATCCTGCATGGCTCATGCCAACCACGAGTTTGAACAATAACATTCTTCTGATAATGTTGATAAGTGGCATCAATTCCCTTTGTTATTGTTGTGAAGTGATTTAGCTGGTGTGTAATTCAGTTTCTTTACACACAAGGAAAAGTTAATATAGCACTTACTGCCTCTTGTATTGAGTCTTTACAGCAGTCAGTCAAATCACTGGTAAGGCAAACTGAGGGATACAAGTGTGAAATGGCAGGGATTTCTTATCCAGGTGTTTTGAGTAATTGAAGCTATCTACAGAGAAGCCTTGCTGAGTGAAAAAGGGCAGAATATTATTAACATCATTACAGCCTTTATAACATTGAATGAATGATAAAGGTGTTGAGAGGGATAATGAGTCTAGGTGAGTATCACCTGTGGAGATTGCTTATTGAATAACTCTGCTTAAACCATTCATTTGTTGATGGCTCTGACTTGCACATTTGTTGCCATACTGGCTACTGCTGGAGAATTGGGCAGTCCATGTAAACTGAACAAGCAGTACTGGCTACCACTTTGACTATTCCACTGCATTTAGGTCTTCCACATATGAAAGGGGTGCAGCCTTCTTTCAGCTGTCCTCCAAGTGCAAACGTCTCCAGTGACAGCAGTGTAAGGGATCCTCCAGAGCCAGCTGGGCACATACCTTCCTGGTTTCTCCAGGCTGTGCTGAACAAGCAGAAGCAGAAGCAGAAGCAACATGTGGCTAACCTGATGCAGGACATGGTCTTTGTCCTGGGGAGCCTCATCAGAGCTGCTCACTTGCAAATTGTTTTTAGGTGGAGATGTCATCTTCTGCACCTGGGTAAGTGAGATGGAAGCCTCTTAAATGCTGATGATGAGGGTTAGGTTAGCTGGAGTGAGCAGAATGAGGAGGATCAGGGCTGTGATTGTTCTGCCATCTTTGTGGTGCTATGAAGAAGCCAACCTTAGGTTCTTCGCTCAATATCTGCTGAGGTTCCTAGGCTTCATCTTCTGGGGTACTGCTGCAGTTCAGGTGTTTGGTGGAGTCTTGGCGATCCTGATGTTCAAGAACTACAGCTATTTATTTCAGGAGTCTTACTTGTCTCTTCCTGGTTGGTTGGCTCTTACAAGTGCACTTGTATTGCTACCTACTGGAGTTTTGGCAGTTTCTATTTCTGTTAAGTGTTCCCGCAATCGGCAAGGGACCCTCATGTACTTGCTGGTGCTCCTTCTTTGCCTAGAAATGTCTTCAGCAGCTCTGGCACATTCCTACTCTGTTAGGACAGCTTCTCAGCTGGAAAGTACTATGGGTTACCTGATTCACCACCACAACTGGACATGCTCCCAGGATCCTGCAAACAGTGCTGTGGATGTGATACAGAGGAAGCTGCAGTGTTGTGGGGTCCACAACTACACAGACTGGCTAAAGGCATCATCTTCTTGGTATCGTCCACATTGTGTTCCTGAAAGCTGCTGTAAGGAGGAACATTCTCACTGCAGGGGAGACTTGGGCCATGTAGAGCAGTTTTCTGATAAAGGCTGTCTAAAGAAGCTGGAAGACCAGTTGTGTTTTGCCATGCTGTACATTTTTTGGTGTTGTATTGTGCTAAGCATCTTTGAACTCTTGGCTGCTGTCAGCAATGGCATCCTCATGAGACACCAGCCCTTCCGTGAGCTCCGTATTCTGGACTCATATACCTTCTGACAGGGCTATAGGTGCTAGCTGCTTCGCTGGACCTGTTGCATCTTGCTGCTACTTTGTTGCTGTATTGGAACACAATTAAAAAATATTGCGTGTAAATCAAACTAGTTGATCACTGCTGGATTATTTTTCTTTAATGTCATGATATTAGATCACTTCTCCCACAGTTTTTTTTTTTTTTTTCCCAGTAAGTATTCTATACCTGAAAATCTTCAGGGAGGGGTCTTCAGCATGTGCAGACACAAAATTACTGTGTATGAGTGCAGGGGAAGCAGTAAGAAAAGGCATATCTAGCTCAGGGTAACTTGTGAGGTCATGATCTGAACTTTTGGATTGAATCTTAACTGCAGTAGAATCTTGGAGACCAATTAATATGCAGATTCCTCCACTTCCAAACTTGTATTGTATTGAAAGCTTTGGTTTTCCTGTAAGAAGCCCTTTGGATAAAGTGTAATATTTATTTTTCTTTTTCTTGCTCAAATGCTGGTTTAAGAAGTAACTTACTCTTCAGTGAAAATCCATGTCAGTTTTTGAAGTGGCATGAAGGTACAATCTAAATAGGTTTGACAGCAAGAGTAACTAATACAGTGATGTGCAGCAGGAGGTAAAGCAGTCTTGGGAATTGCACAGGAACAATTCCCAAATAATAGAGCAAGAAAGTCTGTATGCATTCATTTATCTCATGACAGGGCAAGGAATGAGTCAATTATTTTTTCCAGTAAAGTGATGTGGGGCCACATGCATGTTTGAATTATACCAGCAATACTCTGCTTTTTCTTAAGGTACGCCTGCCCTTCTTACGAAATCCTTTTGCTACACATTTTCTGTCAGTTTCCCTCCAGCCTGCGTGTGCTGAAAGGGACTAAGTTAGTGTGTGGGGTACTCATGTACTTGTTTATCTCAGTGCTATTGGTGTTTAGAGAGATGCTGGCTAAGGCTCTGCTCTGGCTGCATTGGACTGTGCAGTGTGTGCTTATAAATATGTGTCTTTGGAAAGTGTCTAAGTCCATAATGCTGACTTGGGAATGGGTGCTCCAGCAGCTTTATCCTTTAGTTAAGTGTGTGTAGGGGATCTCCAGAGCCTGCAACTGCACTGCATTAGATTTTACTGGACTGGAAATGAGGAAAAGGTGTGGGTCACAGAAATTGTGGGACCCAGCAACTCCCTTAGTGCTTGAAGTAATAGTCAGTTCAATCATGATTGTTCTGAGTTTTCTACCAAACTTCAGGTAACTTACTGCAAATTTCAGACCCTAAATCACCAGATACCAATTTTCATGAGCAGAAAAGAAAAAAAATCAGAGGACATTCAGTCAGCTCTTGCATGCTAATTATTAGCCATGTGAAGACCAATCATGAAATGTACTTCAAAGCTTCTCCAGTAAAAAAAAAAAACCAAACCCAAGCCAAACAAAAACACCAACCAAAAACCCCCACCAGAATCCAAACACCTCCTTCCAAACCTACTTCAAACAATTAAGGTATTACTTTAGATTAGATAAAGGAAAATAACTAATCCATTAAATGTCAGTAGCTCTTAAAAAGAGAGTGAATGTTCCAAAGTAAATAAAGGAAATGGTTATGACTTTGAGTAACATAATAGAAGGAAATATTTCTTTCATGTTGCTTGACATCGGTTGTATGTGGCAATGAATGGAGTTTGTCTAGCTAAGCACCACAATGGGGACTTTGTTGCACTCTGGCACATAAATGCTTTGTAATGCAAATTATTGCTATGACATTAAAACATGCAGTGAAGTGAAAATGAAGTGACAGCAACAGGCTCAGGGAGGAAGAGTTTGTTGGAGAATGGAAAGTGGAAGAATGGAGTGGGTAAAGTACCTTTTTACTATTTGCCTTTGCTAAGAGGGTTATTCTTCTTCTCAAATATTATACTTCACAACTTCCTTCACAGTTTCTGAGCCAGAGTTTCTTAGAGGGAAATGATCATATTTTTAATCACTAAGCAGAAAGTAATAATTTCAAGGTCATTAAAGAATTACCTATGTGTCTAGCCTCATCTGTTCTCCTATTTGTTAAAGTTAAGGTCATGACTTACTCCCTCTGCTCTTACTGTACTAAGAAAATGAAAATATAAATATGAAATGAATTAACTGGACATTAAATATATGAAATGACTTTTAGTAGTTATTTTTTCCCTTGCATATTCTTCTCTGTAGAAGAGTCCACCTTAAACCTGGTAATAAGTGTGAGGATGCATGAGGCAGACATACTCCAGCTATAAATGGTTGACAGTAGAGTAAAAGACAAAACAATAGATTTATTAACCCTTTAATGTTTGGCAGTTTGATTCTAAATACTTACTTCTGGACAGGAATAACTTCTGTTGAAATAAAAATGGTACTATTTCTAAGCAAGTGCACTTTTGTTTCTGTATTGTAAGATACATAAATCCTTGAGTGCTATTGCATTCCATGCATTTTGCATTCTTCATTATAAAAGGATCACTAGCTGTTTTTTGTAATCTAAAAAAATTAGCAGCTATATAGGAAGGCAACAGATGACTTACAGGTCATTACGTTTTTGAAAACTGTTGCTTTGGATTTGAAGGGGAAAAACTTATGTCCAGTGCAAAGCTGGAAATGTATTCTGTGATTACACTTTTACAGATCTTATATATATATATATAGAGAGAGAGAGAGAACCCATATACTCCATGCATGAGCTGATGATTACACTGTGATGTCTTCTGTAGAAGGCAACAGTCAGAAAGGCAGAATTGTTTCCGAACTATAAAAAGCATTATTGCAGCTTTTTTAAACTGTCTTTCTGTCTTTCTTTCTATCTTTTTTCCAAGAACTCTGTATTTTTTTCCCTTTTTCCTTTATTGTGAATGATGGCTTGATTTAACTCTGAGTAGAACATAATTCAGCTTCTGAATTATGAGTTGTTCTTCATCAAACCTCTTGTCTTTTCAGTTCAAAATTAAATTCTGTCTCACAAACACAAAGTAGAAAATCTGGGCTTTGCTAGAATATGATTGAAGACTCAGTCCCTGCCTACCTCACATGGATATGGTTAAATCAGTTAAAATTACTCTTTAATGGAAATTATGGCTTTTGTAGTCTGTTGTAGAGTTGCACTATGTAGAGTAGCAGGAGGTTGTAGAGTTACACTATGTATTTCTTCAAAAATTCAGCTTACATGGCTAGGTTAGGCTCCTTCCTGCATGGTGGGATTACACAGGGTCATAAAGAAGCTGCAAGAAGAAAGGAAGCCTAACTCTAAAATATCACAATACAATCCTGGAAGATGACACAAGTAATTTTTGACCTAAGAAGTACAGAGAATGAGCTGAACTACTTATTCAATTATGTCAAATGATCAGCATTCATTTATTAAATGATGTAAAGTGAAATTCAATTAGAGCAAGTAAGTGATTACATTATGTAAAGCAATTTTTAAAACTGGGTAATATGATCACCCTTCATTTATAACATTAGGTTCAGAACATTGGTACTTTTTTAAACTCATGGAAATGCTTATAATGATGGACTAGTTAAAAGAATTTGCAAGTGAAGCCACTCCTCCCTGTATTTCTTTATTAGTATTGACTTTGCTGCTATAGTTTTCAAAGCAATGGCTCAGATTTTACTGTGACATGGCTCTTATAAGTAAAATCTTGTAAACACTACTTGTAAAAATAATTAGCAAGATGTCCAAAACGGGGGGAAAAGGGTCACCAATTAACCAGCTTAGCAGTAGGGAGGCAAGGGGAGAAACTGAGTCCTAAAATTGCAATCTTATAGGAAGCATACTAACATATTATGAAAATAAAGTACCTTAATATCTTTCTAAAAGGCTAGACTTTGTATGTTGCAAATAGGAGGAAACAGTCACTTTTGAAGATTTTATTGAGACTTTTCTGGAGTGGGAGAATGCAATTTCAACCTCTGTATGTGGACAAGAGAGTCACACTTTTTCATACTACTCTGTTAGCCCATTTTCTTGTGATTATACTTGACTAAGGCAAAAAAATATCATCATATATCTTAAAGTGTCTCCTTTTAGTACTCAACCTTTTGCTACTCATGTTGTAGAGCTGGGTTGGAGGTATAAAATCATTAGAAATAAGATCCATTATTAAATGGTCTCTTTTTTTTTCAGTACTTAGTGAAAATAATATTTTTCAGAAAGTCTAAGGACTGAAATACCAATTTATTGCTTAAATGCAGGTATTCTTGTGGTCAGAACTTTTTAATCTTAAAGAATGAACTAAAGAACTTTTTAGTCTTAAAGAATGTGTGCTTACTGTATTAATCAGGTACAAAATCCCTAGGATCCTATAGAGTTCTAAAATTAATCTAAGTGTGCAACTTTAAGCTGATTACTTGCAGAGCTGCATGGGAGAAAACAGCATTCCAAATTTTAGACAAGAGTTACTGTGCAAGTGGCTCAAAACCATGGGCAAGTAGAAAAAGTAGCAGATTTTAGGATGTCTGGAATTGTTATTTTAAATACTTGGAGAATGTTCTTTGGCTGACAGAAGTAAAAAAAACGTTGTGGGGTTTTTTTTGGGATTTTTTTGGTTTGGTTTGGTTTTGTTTTGTTTGTTTTGTGTGGTTCCCCCCTGCTCTGCATAAGATTTTCATGCAGGAGTAAGCTGGAATGTTTGTGAGAGAACCTCTATAATTTCACTTAAAGAAGGGTTACTTTTCTTTCCGCGGCAGTTCGGTCTAGATGGGAAATACAGGAAAGTTTTGTTAAAGGTTTTGTTAAACACCACAAAAAGATAAAATAAGAATAAAATAGGGAGAAGAACCAATGACTGTTGGAGTCTAATTGAGGAGAAAATGGTAAGAGAAGGGAGTAATGCAGTAGTGTGAATCCATTAGCAACAAATATAAAAAGTAAAAAAAAAAAGGGAAACAGAAGGTTTTTTTATCTCTGTGTCTCAGTAATTGTAGTTGTCCAGTGCTGTTAATAATTTGAAGTGAAAAACTCCCCACAATGAAATTTTGAGTTTTTAAAACACTTTAACCTCATGTCATAGCAACTGCTGAAATATCTAGCTGCAGGCTGCCTGTCTAATTTAGCATGGTTTGAATTTATTATCTTCCCCAAAAAAATTTATTTTAAAGTTATAAGATGTTGAGCTTCAGTATTCCATAAGGAAAAAATACATGTAAACAATCTTTTATGTATGGTGAGCTGTATTTTTTTTATCATGTAGTTTGGAAAATGGATCAGCATGGGACAGATAATCTGTGAAGTGTTCATAAGTACCTTGTTTAGTTTTGCTTTAGGCCGGGGAGGGGGGAAAGAAAAAATGTACAGTAGGCATGAAGAAATACTGAAATTAGAACTAGGTTTATATAGTGTATATGAAAAATGACAATGAAATATGATGGCTATTAAAGAAATTTACTTTAGCAGTTTTAATATTTAGCAGCCCTATTGTATGCAAATTTATAGCCATTATTATCTCTTGGCCTTACCAAAGGATCAGAATAGACTAAGCAGTTGAGGACCCTAAATTAACATGATGTAGTCATTTCTATAAACTAATTTCATAGAGTATATTTGCAGTGCCTTGTATAAACTGGAAAATCAGGGTAGTAAAAGCACTGCCACTCTCTGAGCTGAAAAAATCTCTGATGACAGTACATTCTTCTGAGTGAAAGACACTGCCATCAGTCTCAGCTAAGAGAAGAAAAACACAATCAAAACCCAAAACAAAGCAAGAACCAAAGCCCAAAAAACCCAAACCAGCACCAGCAACAAGAAAAAGCAGTGGAAAAGCTTTTAAAACAGGAGAGGATCAAAATTATTCTCCTGCTTAGCCCACCCATGTAATGAGGGCCTAGGAAGGCCAAGCCTTTCTGACACCTCTTCCCCACCTCATTTTTCACCTTTTGGCATGTGATATCAGCTGGCACATGTCCTCTGAGGGTAGCGTGGGAGTATGACAGCATCTAGTACAAGTAGCCTCCCTTCCTCCCTGATACACAGTCCTGACTCCTCAGGGCTTTTCATCCTTCCTTGCATTAAAAGCTTTCTCGGTTGCTGTTTACATGAAGATTAATGGCTTAGGCATCTGGGAGGTCTGATTGAAATGTACAACAAGATCTGTGCAGGAACGTCTAGGAAGAAGCAAACCCAGTCTTGTTAATAAGAATAAATTTTTTGAAACTTTTCTGACTAAGCAAGACCAGAAGATTTTGCAATTTACCCAGATGCCTCAAATATCTAAAGAAAATGGCTATGGGTGAAATATTCTCATGTTGATAAAAGGCAATGCTGAAAAGCTGCTCTGCCTTCACACCACACCCCTTTGGTACTATGGTCTCCTTTAATCATACCAACATAAAACTGATTTCATCTGTATGTCCAAGTATCAGAGGACAGTATCTAGCTGTGACTTGTTGGCTTTGCTGTGTCTCCCTTCAGATCAACTGCTAGATTCAGCAAACCTGTATGAACTGGGCTCATGATGCCATGCAATATATGACTAGCTGATCAGAGTGCAGCAAAGCAAAGGGCTCTGTTCTGCACTGCTATGTGTTTTACCCTGGGATAAGTTTGGTACGTTTCTTTGTTAAAACAGACTTTTCATCCTGCATTAGGCAAAACTCCAGGGAGACAACCTTCCCCACCCTTAATTAATCCAGAGAGTGAACAGGAGGAAGACTAGACAGATGGGACATAATTTGAGTATGGAAAAATTGTCATCATCCCTCCTTAATTAGTGTTATAGGATGGCTCACTTCAGATATAAGTAGATATGACAAAGATGTGTTTCACATATTCAAGAAGGTAATTAAACTGCCACATGCTCAAACCAATATACATACAGATCTGATTAAAAAGCTGACTCTCTGAAAACAATGATGGATGAGGTTTTAATGCACATGGGTATTAGGAAAGCAGCAAGAAGGGATTGCTGTGAAATGAATTGCTGCAGTTCTTGGCTGTAAAGGGAAAAAAAAAGGGAAAATATATTAAATTTAAGAGAGAGAAAGGCTATAAGGAGGAACTGAGGACACAAGAGGATGAATTCATGCTATATAGCTTAAAATAATGCTTTAATTATAAAAACAGAGGAGAGCAGGCAGGCTGTGCCAGTCATCAAACCACCACATATATCTCTGAATAGTTATGCAACATGCACTGTGCAGACTGCTTTTTCCCTTCCAGACCATATGGTTGCTCCTCAAGAACGTGTGGCAGGTTAGGAGTGTGTATTTCTGGAGATGAGTTTCAACATTTGCATAGAAGCTGGCCAAAAGGAAACCTAAAATCTTCAGTTGCTCTAACAGAGCAGGAATCAGTTTTTTGAGTTTCTGGCTTTTGCTTCTGCCTTGCTGTTGACAGTGTTTTTACCTATCAGTAAAACCTTGTTTCATCACTTTAAATAGTAAAATCAACTAATACTATTTTTAGTGTATGCAGCAACACTTTTACTGATTGAATTCTTGGTTTAGTCTGCTTTCCTCTGGTGAAATCCATGTGGACTTTTGGAGACAGTGCAAGAGTAGGTAGACAGAGAAAGCCTCCAGAATTTCCAGAGCTGATCTATAGTTATCTAGTAGATGTACATCACCCATCTTTCAGCTCACACAAGTTGATTGAAGGCTTTCTGAAGGTTGCTCCCTTCACGAGACAAACCTTGAAGTTGTTTTTGATATTTGGTCTCCAGCTAGTGTCACTGTGTTGATAGAATGTCTGTTGTGACTCAAAATCACAAAACAAACTAATTGCTTTGAGGTAACATGGAATTGGTGTCTTAATGCAACACTAATAATGTTGTGGAATGAGCTTGTTACGCAGCAGAATTAAGGGAAAAGAGGACTTAAATATACTCATAGCTTCCTGTCAAAATATTGAATAAATCTATTTGCATATGAGAAAGAAGAAAAACAAATGCCAGTTCTGTTGGTTAAGGGAAAGCTGGCATGACAAGTTTGTGCCCAGTCACATTGTCTTCTATTTTCACTATATCTGCTAAAACAGACACTATATAAAAATAAAGAACTTGTATGGAAAGTAATGGTGCAGCTGCTTTTATCTGTGAGAAGTAAAAGGAGGCAAAGCAAATGGTAGAATTTTTGCTCTTCCACAGATTCTTTCTCATTCAGCACTCCTGAGGGTTTTGGCTACAAATCTTATTTTTTCTCCTATAGTGAATCTTGTTTCATGGTGCCATTTCACCTGATCATTTCATTTTTTTAAAGCAAACCAGTGGGAGATCCAGAGTCAGAGCTATAATGTAATAGGAAAATTAAAATAAATGCAATAATACACAAGAACTGAGAGAGTCAGAATACAACCTGGCACCCTGTTGGTCAGGTTATTGGTAGCAGTCTGATTAAATGGTGGCTGCAGTCCTGTTGAAATGATGGATGTGGTTCTGTTGAAGCAGTAATCCTGTAGAAGGGTTTGATCTTCCTCTGAAGGTCCAGTGGTGGTTATGGAGCTCTTGTCCTCTGGGAATTCAGTCGATAAGGCTGACTGTGGTGTTTCAAACCTTAGGTTACATCCAGGTAGGAATGCTTGGTTCCTTCCCCTGGCTGGAGCATCTCCCAGTGGGATGATGTAATTTTATCAGTCATGCAGTGGGACTCAAATGGCCCATTTACAGAAGATAGCTCCCTGGAGGAAGGAGGGGTCCTGTAGAAGGACCTGGTCCTGTCCCACCTGGTTTTAACACGTGGTGATAGAATACATACTTTTGGTTACATCTTACGTTGTAAGCTAAGACAAGTGATTACCACACTCAGCAGCGGATAAATAGTTTCCTGAACATATTTAGCTTTACTTTTGACTTTGTACCTACATCCCTGGCAGAAGGGTGCAGTTAACGGACAACTTTGACAGTTTTCTTCAAGAAAAATTTTCTTCAAGATGTTTTCTTCATAACCCTATATTTTACTGGAAGATTATAGCAGTTCCTAGATTTATTTGATTTTTTCCCCCTCCAAATTAGATATATAATTACATTCTGAAGGCACAAATGGTCTGACACTTAATATATCTGAACAAAACAGAAATCAGTGTCCATTAAAATTGGAGCTAGAGTTAAATAAAGTAATATAGAAAATCCCTGGAACCTGTGTCAAATAGAAATTTCAACTCTATACACTCAGCCAACAGAATTGCCTTGTCATTTATTTCCTGCCACTTTCATTATGATTTATTCTTTTCTGTATAAATAATCTCTGTACTGTACCCGGGGAGTTGTTTCATTTTTGCGAGGTAGAAATCATTCATTTCCTGCCAATGGAAGCTCATAAAACAATATATTGACAATTACAGCCAGCTAAGCTGGTGATTATGAGATTAATTATTCTTGTGTGTGATGGCATTTAGCTGCTTTACGTTTCCAGCTCTGTTGTGTTGGGCATTTTCTGTGGACAGGAGGCATCTGTGCAGAGACCGCTGCGATGGACATGGGGTCAGGTCTGTGCTGAAGACTCACACTCTTCTCCAAATGGGCTGGGGCACGGCAGGCTCAGCTCTGGGGTTTGCAGCTGATGGCTCCCTGACAGCTGACATTTTGTGAAAGTGCCTCTAGTGCAATTTGGGTCAAATGCTATCTTTGAAAAGGAATCTCTGGGTTTTATGTTTGGGTAGGAAGCTATTTTCACTTTTATTTAGAGTAGGTTGCTCAGGATACCCCGCTGCTAGCGGTCACCAGTTTTTCCTGCAGTTACTATGAGAAATTAATGTCATGACTGCTGCATTAAGAAACTGTTCTGCAGAAAAAGTAAACAATCTCTCAAATATTTTGGGCCATGTGCTAGTCAGTGACTGTGATAGCTGTCTCAGAGCCCAGCTATCTGGTGATGCAGAAAGCAGGTTCACTGAACAGGATGGATACCGCTCTAGAAGCCAAAGAAGAGAAAATTTAAGTGACAATTTTATTTCTTCTTGTCAGTGAAGTGAGTCACTGGATATGTATTTGCTTCAGACCTCATATGATCCTTGCTTCTGCAGAAGCTGGTGGTGGCCAAGCCCGGGATGAGCCAGGGGACTGTGTGCTTTGCATTGCTATGGACCAGCACTGAGCACAGGGAGCAGTGACACCATGGGGCAGCCCAGAGACAAATGCCTGAGGCACTTTGTTGAACAGGAATGGTGACCAAACCTGACCAAAGAAATGGCAAATGTGGATGCCCCAAATCAATCACTCAGCTGGTTCAGATGACTGACCTTGAGGCAATGTGCCCCTGATGCTGAGTTACATCACATCACTGTCAGACTGTGCTGGCCCAGGTTGGATTGTGATGAGTCCTTTCTTTTGTGCCTCTTGCCACCATTCTCAGATGGATAAAGTGGATATGGCCCAGAGCTGCCATATAAGATAAATATGTACAGAAAACTTCATTCAGTGTCCCTGTGAAACATCCAACGACGCTTCATGTTCTAGGTAACCTCTAAAAAAATTAGGTATCATGTCAACAGAAAGTGATTGTCTGGTTATATAGATACCTGAGAAAGGAGCTGTTATAGAAAACTTAGGGATATATATATATATATACATACACACACATACATACATATATCTACATATATATATGTATATATATACACACATACATACATATATATACACATACATATATATGCACACATATATATAATGAATAAATTAACAAATATTTATAAAATATATGTATATATAACTTTTATATTATATAAAATATATATTTATGATATACATACATGTATGAAGGGGGGGGGAGAGAGAGAGAGAATATGTATAGAATACTTGTACTTTCAATTGTATTTCACTTCCATGGATACTAGACCTTTAAACTGCCTAAATGTCAAAGTTTATGTAATTTCTGTTCCATAATCTATACAACTGCCAACAAGAGCATTATGAAATATTTAGTTAGTTATTACACTTTGTTAATGATGGCATTTGATTTATCAAAAGCTAATTATGGTGAGATTTTACTGGGGAGCAAAGGAACATGATCTGTGTAGTAGATGACAGAGAACTTGTTTAGTAAGACTGGTATCTGCAAATGTCAGGAGCTCTAACTTGGTAGCTGGTTTTATATTGTCTCAGATATGCAGCAAATGTCTGATATTTTAAACAGGCAGTGAAAGAGACTGGGAATAGTGTTAATATTAAGGAAATGTAAATTAACAATGAAAGTATCACTGGATGATGATTCAAAAGGAGGCAGTATCACCCCCTCCTCCCCTGATGCACTTTTTCAGAGTGCAGCTGAGAAGCCTCAATATGCAAATATTTTACTGGCAGCAGGATTTAGGCAGAGATCTGGGAGGTATCTTAGGGGATGACCAAACTTCCTTTAATTTCTGGAGTGCTTGGATGCTGTAGAAATCCATGAATATTGCTGGTTGTCACAATGACAGGTGATGTTTTGCACTCTACCTGAAGTCCCATGCTAAACTGCGGAAAGTGCCTCAAGTTCATTGGGAGGAAACTGACAGAGTTCAGCCTCTATGATCAGTCCACACCAGTTGTTCTGCTCTTGAGCACTGCAGTTATTCGTCAGATATTTCTTAGCACGATCTTTAGGAATTAATGCAATTGCAGGTGACTTTTGTTTGGTTTTTTTCCCTTTTAAATATGCTTTCTTTACAGTTAAACCATTTTCAAAACTGACATCTGACCTATTAAAAAAAAAGATGTTTCAGCTATTAAAATTTGCCTTAGCTTCCTCACTCAGTGGCTTGTTTATTTTTCATGTGAGTACACAAAATTTCATACAAGGTGACCAGTCCCAGTTACCCAAATGATCTCTCAGTGTGTCTGATTTGAGCCTTTCAAAGTTTCATTGTAATTCCTGAGCCTATGTTGGGGTGCATGTACCTGTGGTTTGGATTTTAGGATGGAGACTTACGAAGCTATGCCATGCTGTGGTAACACTGCACGTATAAGAGGAAATTAGATTCTGTCCTTCTAAAAGAATGAGCAATAGGGAGCAAAATAGATTCCCTCATTTTGCTATGGTCTTGAATACTGCTTTAATTTGAGACAATGCATAGGTAGGGGTGAAATTACCTTCTGAAAGGTGCTTTGCCTTAAGGGAAGAATTTTCCTGATACTTCTCTACTTATTTTCTGGCCTTTAAAAGTACAGTTCACTTTTCTGTGCAAATATTGTGTAAGCCAGAAATAGCTTTATTTGACACAAAAATGAATTCCCAAAATTGTGCCTGTTAAGGCAGAACAGTTTTTAAGGAAAGCCAGGAAAGGAGTTTTCCTTTGTAATGTTTAAGCTTCTTCCAGAACATCACAGTTAAGTGGGTTACATTTCCCGTTCCTTCCTCAAGCCATATTTACTCAGGATTAGACATAATTTCAAAATGAAATAAAATGCACTTGTTCTGTGAAACCCCTCTGTCTCCATTTTAATCTTTCCGGTCAGCAAATCAAATAGCAATAATTTGCCTCCATTTATTTCCAGTTGATGCCCTTCTCATCTGAAATTGCTTGTTTCTTGAACAAGCACTAATAAAGAAATGTTCTTTCATCTGGAAGAACAATGCTGGAAACATTTCAGAAGAGAGCATTAAAATGTGGTGGGTTTTAGTTATGACTGAGCTAGTCTGTATACAGTGGAAGCATACAAATATCAAGTGCTTTCTTTTCGGAAATGCTCGTGGTTTAACGTTGGCAAGGCTGGAGAGAGGGGATGGTTTGACAGGTACAGGAGGTAAAGGAGTTGGACTAAAAGCCATTGTGCATTCCTCTGCTCTCTCCTCTGTGCTACACACCATTTCTTCACAAATATTTTGTATGATCTGCTAAGAATGATTTTATACCTGCCAGCCAGATTTCCCCAAATAAATATTCTTGTACTTACAAGTATGAGGTAAAATGCAATACACTCCAATATTTTATCTGAAGCCACAAAGTGAAATATCTTTTAATCATATTCATAATCTCATTCTTTGTGAAGAAGAGCAATTCCAAAAAGAAATGGAAGTATTTGGTTGCATTACAGTCTTTTCTTAAGCAGTTGGTTTAAATGCCACATTGGGTTAAGTGTGAATAGAGGAACTATCTCAAGCTGAATAGCACTTTTCAGTGATTTACAAGTGCTGAAGTCTTCTGATCTGATGAATGATTATTTCATTTTTGGTCAGTTGAAGGAATCCCGGTAATAACAGATGCTATCATGAACTGTAAACAATTCAGCAGAAATTGGAGTATTTATTTACTTAAGAATTTCTTCCTGCGTCTGATAAATTGGGGGCCATAATGATGCATGACAGACTTGGCCAATATACCTATGTACTTTTGTAAAACAAAAGTTTTCAATACTCCTAAAGTTTGGTGGTCCTGAGAGAGGATTTATGAGCTACAGCACCCAGCTGCAAAGAAAGAGTGTAGTAGTGGGAAAAAAAAAAGTGCCATGAGGGAAAATTCCTTTTGTTTCTAATCTATAATTTTGTTTTAATACATTTCCCTCATGAAAGTCAAAACAACATTGTCAGGTTGCAATAGCTCTTGACAAATCACCAAATCCTAGATCTGCTCAGTACTGTGGGGACTAGAAGTGTCACAATATCAGCAAATAGCAGAGAGCTTCAGGAGAAACCAGTGTAGGGTACATAGCATATGGCTTTTTACTGGCTTGTTGGTTTTGACAGCAAAGCATTTTACAGAAAATTAGAGCTTAAAATATATAGTCACTTGGAAGATAGAAATAATAATCTAATTCAAATCTTTAATGCTAAATCAGTTATTTTGAAACTTAGGTTTCTAGCAACAGGAGAGGAGCTTTTCTTCAGGAGCAAGTCAGTGGTGTGCCAGGGCTAATCTTGCACAGATTATGTGGCTATCCAAATATGTGCCTCAAGGGCGACAGTTGTCACATCTATGCAGCAGCTTGGTTATTTGCATTATTATGGGATGCCCAGGCATTTTTGTGATGGAAAAAAAATTGCTTTACCTGACTGACAGCTATAAATTTTCAGTTCATAAAGATGAGATACTGAACAAAACTATCAATTGCTAGGGCACATCTTTGGGGAAACATCAAGAAGGATCCACACCTCCATGAGAGCACCTATGAGACAGTGTGGAAGGGTGTTTACTAGTTTGTAGGTGTTTCACAACATTTTAAAAGTGGCTAGGGTTGCTAACATTGGTCCTGAAAGGTTTTACTGGTTGCTGGCTATTTGCATGTTGCCAATAAGTTGGGGCATCTTGATTTAAGTATATTAATGTAGTTTAAGCTTTGTGAGATGAGCAGTTCACCCTTGTAATATATGCAGGTGCAGGTGTATAATTTCTGATTATACTTGTGATTTATACTTCCTAGACATATAAAGTCCACAGGTATCTCCTGAGTTTAAAAGTCTAATGCCTCTTATGTAAAGATTACTCTTTCTAAGGAGTTACCAGTGTTCTGTCTGTTTCTTCAAACACTGATACCCTGTTTATCTATTTCCTTCTTACAGATGGATGGTTGGAAGTACACATGCAAAACTCTGATAATAATACTGTTTAGAGATAAAATTTATTTATTCAACATCTTAAGTTTTCTGTGTTAAATACAATTTTCTGCTAGCCTTTGTAGATGTCTTCTTACCTTGTAAACATACCTAGTTCATGCTGTCAATTTGAAAAGGGTACCTCCATGGAAGGAGAAAAGAGATACAGACGCCTGTGTGTTGGTCTCAGGCCTAATTCCTCATGCAGTTCTGCAGCCAAAGGAGATCAGAAAGCCATTGACCATGGCTTGGTCTTGGTTGGATATTCAGGGCCATCGTGTTACATGAGGACTCCATGATGAATGCAATTTGAATCCATCTGGACTGATGAATTTACTGCAAGTGTGATGTAATTTAAACCCTTCTCTTGGAAAATCCAGATTTATATACCTACTGCCTTCCTGTTTTGGGAGATGGGTACTTGCCATGTGGGAGAAAAGGGACCAAGAAATGCTTTGCATGCATAAGGCACACAGAATGCAATTCATTATTTCAAACTTTTTGTGTTTCTTTTCAATTCACCTAATATTGGTAAGATGTCCCTTGATAAATGGAAGCTATCTGTCTGTTTCTTCTGTCTGGAAATAAACACAATAGTCCCATTTGTTATTTTTCTGGTTTGTTTGCTGCAGATATTAAGCAAAAGCAAAGAACAGAAACAATGGCTTTCCTTTACTTGAAGAGTTACACAGCATCAGTTATCTTCCTGCCTTTGCCAAAGCTGAAGTAATCAGTGGAACAGATTCAAATGCTCAAATGATATGCTTGTGCACAGCTGACCTGGATGTCACTGCGGACAGCTGATGGTGCATTTAACTGCAACATTGCTTCACTTGCCTGCTTCTTTTTTGTTTTGAGTGACTAGTTGAAGGGAGTCCCTAGATTTGATTGCACACGAAAGAAATTACTGAAAGCTTCACAGCAAATGCATTGGGAATTTGTTTTAGATTCTCAGGCAATCCAGCCAATCTGAACCTATATGCCTCATTAGTTAAAACAAATTTAAAACTCTTGGTATGAACCTTGTTTGTCTTGCAGCCTCCATTAAAAAATTCCAGTGTATGCATCTGTGGCATACTATTTATAAGACATCCTGTCCTTTAGTAGCCCCTCACAGCTCTTTTGCACAGTAGAAGTAAGTTTACAACATCACGTATTTTCCTCCCAGGCTAACAGCTTTTGTCTCGATGGGCTTGAAATACTTTGCTGCCTTTATGTTTGCAGGCTTGCACATAGAGATTGCTATCCTGGTTCTTCTTACTGCAATACAGATTTCTACCATGTGCTGTCAGGAAAACTAAATAGTGAGACCCTCTAGTCTGCAACTTAGCCCTCCAGACAATTAGAGTAGTTTGACTGTAATGTGGAGGTGTTTTGATCCTGCTTTATTTCCTCCTGTACTCTGAAGAGAAGGATGCCTGTTTCAGCGGGGCAGGCAACAGCACCAGCTCCAGACTCTGTCCGTTCTGGCATTTATACACCCCAGGGAAATCTAATGAATCTTTTTATTACATTCTGTGTTCACCTGGTCAGACCCTAACCCTCAGTTTATAACTCCAAAATATCTATTTGTCTGAGCCTCACTCAGTAGAGAATTGATCTTATGTGGTGGCTATGAAAGCTGATGACAGTGGTTGTGACCCTGCAGTGCAAGTGAAATATAAGGGATTTAATTAACTGAAACTTGCCACCTTAAGCCATCAGCTGAAGTGGTCTCCAGCTGGTGGTTTCCAGGTTGTGACTTTCTGTTTAGGCTTTGCTGTCCAATCAGTTTTGGACCCTTATTACACCTGGTGCATTTCACTTTGACAAAATACCATCACTGTGGAAACAGTCTCTGACATAAGACTGAGCTGAGGACTTTGGTTTCACCTGATTTCTTTCCCTCATCTTAACCACTGTTACTTTATTGTTTTCTGATTGGAGAACAATGCACATGCTGGGTGAGTGGTTGTCTGACTAACCCTTCTGAGATAACTGTGACAAGGTCAAAGGAAGTTTGTCTCTCTACGCCTACATATAGTGGCCTCCTGGAGCCTTTCTGTTAATTGAGTAACATATTTCCACTGGAAAACTCAGAAAGGCTGAAGTTCTAATAGCAAAACTAAGCAAATACCTTTTACAGTCTTCAAAAATATAATAATAAGAAAAAAAAACCCTATAAAAATAAACCAAAAAGTGCAAAGGTTTCCCCCAAATGTTTTTTCAACTATGTCTCACATTTTGATTTAGTGACTTCCCAAAGGTTTTTTTAGATGTATAGACTGCAAAACTTAGGATCTTTGAATTT
Organism: Toxostoma redivivum; assembly: GCA_013397375.1. Classification (NCBI taxonomy): domain Eukaryota; kingdom Metazoa; phylum Chordata; class Aves; order Passeriformes; family Mimidae; genus Toxostoma; species Toxostoma redivivum. The sequence goes on from VXBI01009832.1 coordinate 116,401, forward strand.
TCTTCCTTGCTTCTCCACCCCAAAAGCCACTATTTGTACTTTTGATGTATTACTCATACATAAAATCCTGCCCATTGTGGGCTTGTCATAATAATATTTTCTTACTGATAGCTAATACAATAATATTTCCTCTTTTTGAGTATGTCTTTGCTTGCTGAGGACATGAGCTATAATTTTAAGGCCAGAACGCTGTCTTCCATTTCTCTCCATGTGTGACACTTGTTCATAAATACACTCAAATGCTCCATGGACTCTTTTCATTACTTATCATATTCTTCATTTAACTGAGTTTTTTTGAGAGACTAGTTGCACTGTTTGGGATGGAGTTGGCTCATTTTGGTGAATGTGCCTTGGAAGTGAACCTGAGAAATTACCTAACCTTCATGGGATTTAAACAATGAGTGCTCTTACCTTGATTCATGAAGGGAACCCTGCAATTAGCAAGCAGAGCACTTGTTAATTAAATAAACATTAAATGCTGAAGTAGATGATTTAATCAATATTCTCTGACCATCAGTGGGGATAGGGAGGGAAGGCAATTTAATACTGATTTGAGTTAGTAGCACATTTTCATCACAGGTGGTCATAAATATAGTTGACTGAATAATTCATTGCAGACAATACTCATGAAAAAGCCAGCTCCTTGTTCTCTGGTCCTAGTGATTCACAAGCTTTGCCTACATGAACAATGTCTGTCGAGCCCCATTAAATTCATGAGGGCAAGGTATTAATTTCTGGAAATGTGTTTTACTATTGCCATGTATTTGCCAACTAGCCGAGGTTATTTTATAGGCAATTCAAAAACTGTTTACTTTGACTGTCTCTCATTTAACATTCAATAAATGAACTTGTTCAACTTAAATGGATGAGATTAGAGCTTTTTGGACAAAAAATTTGGTAGAAAACTTTCATTTTTTGAAAAAAAGATTTTTTTTAATTATAAAACTGAGGAGTGGAGGATATATTGTATAATAATCAAATTATACAATATATCTCAAAGCCAATAGGTGTTCCATCAATAATATTTGTTCCCCTCCCAGAGTTTGAATTCAGAATAGCCCTGAGTAACTGGAAATGAAGGCAGATTTGTCATATTTTGACAGTTTTGCTTTTATGGGCCTAGCTGAAAGCAGCAATTCTGCAGATGAAATTCTTTTGACAACAATGACAGTGTTTTTGTCAAAGTAAGTATTTTTTAAGAATAGTTCGACTAATTTGATTAATTTTGAATGCTTCTTTTTTCCCATTAACCATTTCTCGGCCCCCCCCCAAAAAAAACCCAAAAAAACCAAAACCCTGCTGATTATGACTGGACTGCTTCAGGTTTGAAAACAGCAAATCTTTCCACTGACTCATCCTCCTTTCTGTGTCTATTTTTTTTTAATATTAAAAAAAATTTATTTAGTCTCTTTCCAGTTCACCTCTGCATGACTGGTGATAAAATAATCTTCTGTCCCCTACTTTTTTTCCCCCC
>VXBI01009832.1:117940-149449 GCA_013397375.1 Toxostoma redivivum
ATTTTACATTTATCTGGTGGCAGCTCGCACTAAAAGAGAGAGGTGAAAGAGATGTTCCTTATGCACTTAAACAGACCCTTGCCCAAGGATTATCTGCTGCATCAAATATTCTGTTGTTTATGTAGACCAACAATGTGGCTTCAGGAAATGGGACAAAATAACCAATTTCCCTTGTCTGTATACTTGACATTCTGTGTTTACAGTTGTTGCATAAAGGATGTTGTGTACATGGATGTTGTACAACACATCTCTATCTGGCCTTCTTTTTTTTTAAATATCCATTTAAGGGACAATTAACAAAACTGTCTAAATGTCTTTCTGAACCTTCAAATGCTGACTCCCTCTACAGAGGTCTTGTGGTATGACACTTAAATTTTGCAATCTTCTGTAGAAAGGAGAATTTTTGTGCATTTAAAGGTGATCTGCTATTTTCAGTGAATACCTTCTCTTTTCTTCTATTTTTGGTTCTTTGAAGAAAAGGGAATACAGTTAATTATGGTTCCTCGATTTTTTCTAATTTTTTTGTTTTAGAAAACTTATTATCATCTGTGTCAGACTTGTTGCTAAAGCAAATGATGTCATCCTTTCCTGGCATTAATTTTAAGACAGCTGCTTCTTTCTCTTGACAATACGCAAGCACAATACGTAACTATAAATATATATAAATATGTGGGTATAATATAAAAATTGCAACCCTTGTGTTGTTCTCAGTACCTGCTTTCTTGAAGGCAATTTTTTAATAGATCTGCACATTGGATCTAGAAAGGTGAAAAAACATCCAAAAATAACTGCAAAATCTGTTCTGAAATGTGGTGTCATATATGGGTGTCCTGTTCCTCTCACAAACTCTCTTTATTTGTTCATTCAAACACATAACATCTTTCTTTTATTTAGTTAAATTTTTAAAGGCTTTAAATCTCTTAATAAAAGAGGTGACTATCTATTATTCCTTGAGACACTGCACCTTCATAAAATATCCAATAAAATCATTGAATAGCTAGTTTAAAATAAGAAAATGAATATTACTTTACCTCATGTCATCCTCACAAATTTAATTTCTGGTTGTTGTTCAAAAGGTCCACAGAAGAAAGACTGGAAGATAGATGCACTGGTAGCTATTGGACAATATAAACCAGTTATAATGCCCAACTCAGAAAGCTGTGAAGCTCTATTATCTAAACTCTGAGATGTTCTCTTAGAGCAAGTAGAAGTCTCCGTGTTGTATTTTCCTTTAAGCAAGTAATGCTGCCGGTCTCATCTGCAAATTTATATATTGTAATCTGTATGGATGTAAAGCAGCTACTGAGCCTATGACTTTAAAGCATGCTCAGACTGGAAGGTCAATGCATAACTAGTTATTTGTCACTAGATTTAAATGAGTAAAATCTTAGGATGGCTTATTTATTAAATTATCATACCTATCTTTAGCCTTGGAAGGATCTGTTGAGAAATACAGAAAAATGAGTGGAATTTTATTTCTATCTTCCTTTAACTGATGTTATATTTTTCTTTACATTAACACCTTTTGTTAGTATACATCGCTGTTCCCCTTACTGAAAGGAGGGCATAAAATTGAGATGGTAGAGGCTCAGTTTAAACAAAGATATCTAAATGCCTGACTTGAAAAGGGAAGACAGAGTAATTTTTGTTCCACTGTAATTGAGAACTTAATGTTTCGGGAATGAACCATTCATTTAGGTAATGTTTATGTGCTTTGAAACATTTAGTGGACAGAATGAAAGAAACAGCTCTGGAAGAACATATAATTTCTCTTTATTTGCATATGGTTCATTGACCACTGTCTACAAATGTTATCATTTAGGAGAAATTGGCAGTTTTTAAATTAGAAACAGGAATAATTTGGCAGAAATTATTGTTTTCACAGAATCACAGAATATGCTGAGCTGGAAGGGACCCATGAGGATCATCAAGTCCAGCTCCTGGCCCTGCACATGACATCCCCAGAAATCACACCATGTACCTGAGAGCACTGTCCAAACGCCCCTTGAGCTCTGCCAGGTTTGGTGCTGTGACCACTTCCCTGAGGAGCCTGTTCCAGTGCCCAACCACCCTCTGTGGGAAGAACATTTTTTTAACCAACCCAAACCTCCCCTGACTCAGCTTCAGGCCATTCCCTTGGGTCCTGTCACTGTCACCCCAGAGCAGAGATCAGTGCCTGCCACTCCGCTTCCCCTCATGAGGAAGCTGTAACTGCAGTGAGGTCTGTCCTCAATCTCTTCTCTCGGCTGAACAGACCAAGTGACCTCAGCCACTCCTCTTATGGATTACCCTGACAGCCCTTCAGGATCTTTGTTGCCACCCTTTGGACACTCTCTTAACAGCTTAATGTCTTTCTTATACTGTGTCACCCAGACCTGCCCCCAGCACTCGAGGTGAGGCTGCCCCAGTGCAGAGCAGAGCGGGACAATTCCCTCCATTGCCCTGCTGGCAGTGTTGGGCCTGATGCACCCCAGGATATAGGTGGCACTCCTGGCTGCCAGGGCACTGCTGAAGTGCACTGAGGACTGTTGATTAATTAATTTCTATGGCAACATTTTGTATTGGCATAGAAGGAGGAAAGGAATTGCTGTTATATGCCCCTACTCTCTAGAACAGAGTATGGCAATTCTATAAATGTGGTCCTACAATGATTAATATGTTAATAGGTTAGTATGTTGCTGGTTCATATATGTTTTAATTAACATCTGCTAAATTTATTCTTACATCAGTGAACTCTGTGATGGAGGGAAGCAAAAAAATTATTGTAGTGAAGCAAGAATTTCATTAAAATGAAGGGTCTTAACTGTTCAGGAAGCATGGATACAAGAAAGCTGAAGAATACAGAAACAGCAGTAGGAGACCCAGGAGAGTGGATGTCTTGATGGCTCTGACGATCTGTCTGAATTATTTAGTCACAAACCAGGTTTTACTCCAAGTTGCCAATATCCTGGAGGAGACAATGAATCTTTGTCCAGTGGAAAGGTCAGAGAACACTGGTCTTGGTTGGGTGCTGTAGTAGCTATTGTACCACAAATAGCTGCTCATGACTTGGGCAGGTATGCTCTGGGTAAAAACCTGGCTGGATGAGTGAAAGAGGTGGTGAGTCATGGCACAATTAGTTTTTGACTGGACATTAGTGGGGTTCCCCAGGGCTCAATATTGGAGCCAGTCCTGTTTAATATCTTAATCAGTGATCTGGAGGAGAGAACTGAATGCACCTTCAGCCTTTGCAGCGACACTAAGTTGGGCAGGATTGTTGATCTGCTGGAGAGGAGAAAGGCTCTGCAGAGGGACCTAGACAGGCTGGATTGGTGGGACAAGGCCAATCATATGATAAGTTCAACAGTAACCCCATGCATCGCTGCAGGCTTGGGGTAGAGTGGCTGGAAAGTGGCTCAGAAAAGGACCCTGGGTACTGAGGTGAAGGAGCATGTTTAAAGCAGAAGTGTCTGCTGCTGAAGGGTCTGCAGCACAAGTTTTATAAGGAGAAGCTGAGGGAACTGAGGTTGTTTACCCTGGAGAACAGGAAACCGCATATTTTTCTACTGCTACCTCAAAGGAGTTGTGTTGAGGTGGATGTCAGACTCTTCTTCCAGGTAACAGGCAGTACAACAAGAGAAAGTATTGCACCCAGAGGAGGTTTAGATCAGGTATTAGGAAATTTCTTCACAAAAATGTTGTTCAGCATTAGAACGGCTGTCCTGGCAAGTGGTTGAGCACCAACCCAGAGGTATTTAAAAGATTAGTAGATGTGTCACTTAGAGACATGCTTCAGGGGTAGACTTGGGAATTCTGGGCTAATGGTTGGACTTGATGATTTTAAAGGTTTTTCTAACCTAAATAATCCTATGATACTGTAGCAACACAAAATCTTTTGGATTTGAACGCAAAATCCCTCATCTATATTACCACCACATGCTTAAGTGGTTTTTTCACAGGTTCTGTAACTTCAGCAACAGTCCTTTTATAGATATTGAACATCACCCAGCTTCCCACTGTTCTCTTAACCATTATTATCTTTTACTGGGTAAATTAATCTTACCATGTACATCATATGCTCCATTAATATTTTTTCCTGTTGAAAGGATATCAAGCCCTAATCATGAAACATTTTTCAAAGTTGTAGTCCAGCTAGCTTCCCAACATTGTTCATATTGTTCTTTTTTTCACCATGTTTTATTTTTCAAAAGGATATCTCAGAAAGTATCTGCCAGCCTTATTATTACTTAGGCAAACCTTATGTGCCATTTCTTATCAAAGTTAAATGAGATCCTAATCTACAGAGATATTTTCATGAGCTTGGATTGTTATTTGTCTTTTATTAGTATTAGTGGTTTGACAGAAAGCTGTCTTTGAAGGAAGCTGAAACCCAAAATATACTGATATTTATGTGCTAGGACATTATTTGTTCTTTCATTTCGAATGCCATAATGCCTGAACCAAAATCTAGCCAAACACATATACTCACATTATGTCTTCCAGAATTGAGAAGATGCTATGTGAAGTATGCTTCAGAAGAAAATGATAATAATTTTTTAGCTAATACAGGTGTTTTTGAAAACTTGAGATTTTAAAATTATGCCAGTTTGCTGCTCCTTCAACAGAACTGAATGGAGGCATTTTAATTCTAATATACATCACACATAGTAACTTTTTTGGCTATTTAAAGATGACTTATGTCACCAAAACTGTTGGTGGACAATCTTATTCTCTTGGTTGTCTTTTCTGAGTAAAAGCTGGAAACTTACAGGAATTTTGTCTGTTGATTTGTCTAATTTACTCCTCAGACTAGTCTGAATCTAAATATAGCTACGAATTTTACACAAGTCAGGCCAGTAATCCTCAGTCACTCTGAGTCACTCAGAATTTCTTCACTTACATCAGAGGAACAGGGCTGGAATGACCATAGTCTCCTTTGAGTAACCCACAAAAATGTTTGGGGATGGGGTTTCTTTCTCCTCTTTGCCTTCCTCTCTCACTTCCTATACTGTACCTCCACTTGAGACCCTATCCTTTGCAAGCTAAATAAACCATTTTTTCCTTTTCTTCCCAAAATTGCATAAATTTATATAAAGAACATTCAAATAATTAATTTAGAAAGCCCTGACATAACAAAAAACCTTAATACTTAGCTAATTCAGAGACTGCTTTGATATTTGCTATTCTATAACTCACTAAAGCATGTCTACCAAAGGCATGGCAACTTTAGCAGATTTTATCTGTCCTTTGCTGGATCTTTGAAACTTGATTAATATGCTCAGTAAGAGGAGCTTGTATTGTTTTTTAGAGTTATCCCAGATTATCTTTCCTTTTTTGTTATTTTTTAATCAGGTATCCATTGCTATTCTAATTGAGTTTGTTCTGTAAACTCTGTTTTCAAGCAAAATGTTGTCTATGGTAAGAAATGCAGTTGGGAGAGACTGTATTATTTTCTCCATAAAGATCAATGAGCTTGAAGTTTGCTTTAGCAATGCTTTTACTTAGCTGGGCTAAGCAGAAAATTGTATGAGTGTACTAAATAAATAAGAAGCTGTTCCTTAATTGTGAAGAGGAAACACTAGCTTTAATGTCTTTAGAAAGAATTACTGTATTAATAAAAATTTCGCATCAGAAGATTACTTTCATGTATTACCTCATTATGGGTAAATTTATCACTTTTGGCAGGAGGGCTTTAGAGTTTGTAGAAATAGAGCAGAGTTACTTTAATAATAGAAATATTTCATATATAAGTATTAGTCTTTGGAATTATAATTCTTCCTATTTTATTCTGCTTTTGCTGTTGGTTTGTCTTAGAGAATTGCTGCCTCTGACATAAATGTTCCCCACTTGTTGAAAGTGGGTGCAATGTTTTTCTCAATTAGGCTTACAATGAAGTTGTACAACAGTTGTTGCTACAGTGTTTCTCAAAAGTGAATCATCTAGAAACTAAAAATGCAAATTTTTGCTTAACAGGTAATAAAGTGTGTTGGTAAAATAGACACATAACAAGGAAATGTTAGTATATTAATTTTAGATTAAGGATTATACACTGTATACAGGAGGTCATTTTTACCTTGCAAAAGGCAGTTTATTTTAATCATTACAAATAGAAAGTTACATTGCTAAAGCAGTTGTGAATTAAGAATATACTTTCCTCCTTATATGCGCAGAATTTTATCAAAATTTTGGACTCTATAGAAGTAGCAGGGTAATTCTGCAACTGCAGTTTTGCTTTCTGAATAGAATATTCAATAATGAAAAGAGACTGCTAAATTAATTGATATTCTGGCCATATATATATATGGTGCTAATTTCTTTGCTATTGCTTGTTTCTTTTTTCCTCTTACCCAACCTGTCTTTTTTTTGCAGTTGGAGGTAACTGTTCAGCTATCCACTCCAAATGGTAAAAGAATGATTTCTCATCCCTTTATTACAGCAGAACTATAACAGAGTTAGAATTTCCAATATCATAGTTCTATTTTGCAGACAAAGTAAAGCTGACCTTTTAATATTTTCCCACAGTTCAAAACCCTTGTTGTAATTTGTTTGCTGGGTTTTCTCCTCCCTTTTAAGCACAGGGACAAAATCTGAAGCAGCACCTGATCCAGTGCTTTGACACTGCTCTGTATGGCTGAATGGTTATCTCCCATGTGGTGTTGTTGGGGTAGTTGTTGAGATGAAGCAGGTGAAGAAGCAGGTGAAGAAGCAGGAAGGGCCTCTGCAGGGGTTTTACAGAGATGTTTATTTCAGCCATGCGTGTGCACAGCCCCAGAGTTTGGAGGCAGAGGTAGAGGTAAAGGCAAGGGCAAGGGCAAGGGCAAGGGCAAGGGCAAGGGCAAGGACAAAGGCAAAGGCAAAGGCAAAGGCAAAGGCAAAGGGGTTGGTCTGAGAGTCCAGGTAAAGTGCATGGGAGTTTTGGGGCAGGGGAAGTATCAGAGACCAATTACCAGGGGGCATGGGGGTGTTACAAGGACAGGATTAGGGCATGGGGGCCAACATGGAAACAGGGTGGGAGTGACTGAAAGGCTGACAGACAGGGAGAGGATACAGATCTGAACTAAGGAACAAGACAGGGATTGTTCTGACCTGCTAGAACAGAATTTATTATCAAAAGGAGATAGCTGAGGGAGAGACCTCTCGTATCTTTCTAACTGAGAGTCCCTTCCAAGGTCTCCACACCCATGCTTTCCAGAAACATACAGCTGACAGCAAGACTTCCTTGACTAAGATTGTCTTGACTGAGATCTGCTTTTCATGAAGCAGGATCATTAACTTAAAATCACTTTGCTGGCTAGTATAAATTGGAATGGTTGCTTTCACAGTATTATTATTGCAAAGAGTTATCCTTTTCATATCTACTTATTTTGAATTTCCTCTTTCCCATTTGACACTTTCTGCCTGACATATGAGGATTTTTATGACTGTTTTCTGCATTAGCTCTGAAACATATAAAGCTTCCTAATATTACTGCTCAAAGTGCTGTATCACTCAAATCATAGGCAAAAAGATTGATCATGTTTAAGAAAGCCACTTGTGTGTCCTTTCAAAGTGATAGAAAACTACTGATAACCATACCAAAAAGTTTAAATGGTTATGAAATTATCCCAAATTTCTCAGTTCTCCCTGATGGAGCTAATAGTTTGACCTTATTCATGAGCTCGACCAACAGAAGACCAGTCCGCAATGATTAACAGCTGCCTCTTTTCAATACATTTTTATGAGTTTGTTCTCAGTTAACTCCACTATTCTCAATACATATGAATATTCTTACAGTAAGATACTTAATTGACTTGTTTTTTAAACCGAGTTGGACTCTGCTCAACATTCCTTTTTCATGCTCCTAATCTGTGTTAAAATCAGTTGTGTAATTAGTTTTGTTTTCAAAACTCTAGTAATAAGACATTTTAATACTTCATAATTTTCTATTTCAATGCTTATTTTCTCTCTTGTTCTACAGTCAATGAGCCTATACTTTCCATTTACTCTTTTCTGATTGTGTAAATGCAGTATAGTGTTTTTGTTCATATGCTGAATATCCTTTGGCCAGTTCTACCTCGTGCCTCCATCCTTGTGGTTTCTAGTCATATTGCTGCACTATTCTTTTGTCTTCCACCACCATTTTTGTGTGTTATGTTTTAATTTTCAGAGAGATTCAGAGATTCAGAGATTTAAAACTTGGTCATAGCTGTATCTTGTAATTTTTTGTCTCTTTCACTTCTTTGAGAGAGATTTTCGTGTCATGCTTTCTTATGGTACCTTTTATAATCTTCCAGCTTTCCTGAATACTTTTAGCTTCTGCTTTATCTACACAAGATATAGTGCCTATTCATAAGATTATCTTATTTTTTATCTTTGTGCTGAGTCTGAAATATTTTTTTGAGGAAAAACTATGAAAATAATACATTTATACTAAGATATCAGCATAACTAATACATTAAAACAGTTCATTAATTATTCTAAATGTTTGTGATTTATTTAGAATTGCCTCTATAATTTTCAACGACACTGAAGTAAGACTGGTTAGTTCACTGGTCAGTTGGAGTTCATGAAATGGAGCTACAGGTGTCCAATAATTAGAAATAATCAGAAAAAAAAAAGAAAAAAAGGACTTGTTAATCAGGACAGCAAGTTTGGTTCGTTTAATTTTTGGTAAAGTGAAGCCTCTTGTCAGCAATCCAACGAATAGCCAGGTCTAGTGGAAGGTTCCCTGCCTATGTCAGTGGGTTTGGAAGCAGATGATCTTTGCGATCCATTCTGATCCATTCTATGATCTATGACTCTAGGTTTCACATAGCTAAAGACTACCTCTACATGAATTACACCTAAGTGATCAAATACAGCAGATGATGTAATCATAGCACTATTGAGATAGTTTTACACATTGCATTTATCAGTGTGATGTGACAAAGTCACTGTTTAAAATATCACAAAACTTGATAATATTCTCTTTGTTCAGTGACACAGACATATATGCTTCATTCATGTTAAGGTTTGGAGAGCAGTTTTACTTTAGAGTAAAGAATTCACAGCTTTTACAGCAAGATCTAATGGTGTTCCTTTAGATATTGCAGCTGGGTTTCCTTTGAACACAGATGAGGACTAACCAAACCAAGTGAAGTGACCTACACTTGCATGCCACAGTCCCCTCTGTGTGAAAGCACAGTCATGTACAAAACACTGAATTTTGCACACTCTACTGGGTGCAACCTATCTTAAAGCACCTTTCCTTTCTGAAGACTGACTCCAAACTCACCAAAGCCCACCAGAACGTTCCCATCAGTTCCGAAGTCTTTGTGTTAGGAATATAAATTAAGCCTCTCCTTTTGAAAAACTATACTTACAAAAATGTATTCAGTCATCCAGCCTCTTCAGAAAGCTTTCAGAGAGTAACTGCTCTGTTACTTTAGATTTTGTTTAGGTATGGGTAGAACCTGCAGCTGTGCCTGTTTTCCTGGTGCCTGAATAATTGTGTTCCTGAGGATGAAATTTTATGAGGTAAGGGATGATTTGACTCCTTAATTTCTAAGTCTTTTAAAAAGGGTATCTTAAATTTCTTGATTTTTGTTTGTTTTTTCCAAATAGTTTGTGCTGTTGTGTTTCTCTGCTTTGTCTCTAAAATCAAAGTTTGCGCTTTTCTGCATGGTTTTGTGATTATTCTATGATGTTTTATTTTCTTTTTTTAAATCTTCAGTTAGTTTTAAGGTGTTGTTTCACTTAAAGCCTGTCTCTGACACATTTGACTCGTCATAAGGATGTGTTTTCCTTCTTTCTGTACAATAGAGACTTATTTACACTCATATTTTCATAAACATGTAGTCAACTTATTTGTAAAAATTTTATTAAAATTTTGCTGTTCTTTTAATTTCTGGAAAACTGCAAGTCTTTTATTTAAAAAAATCAGCTGGAAATATTTTTATGTTAGCTAAGGTTTTATGTGTTCCATGCTGTATGAACCAGCAATCTCATGCATGTGAGGGCAGACCTACAAGGAAAAGTGAACGAGGGAAGACTGAGTCGGGAGTGGGATTCTCTTCCTTGTGGCTGGGATAACACGGCTATTGCACTGTGGCAATGGTGATGGGAGTGAGCTGTAGGGGAGAAAAACTATGAGGTAGGAGAGCAGGAGTAACATGACACACTAGGAAGAGGCCATGAGCTCTCAGGGACCCCACAGAGCCCCAAAACACCATGGCAGGGGAGGAAACACATGAAGTCTGGGTCCACGTGTGCCATGTGGAGTATATCCTTTCTAGAGGCATGACCACGGCAGTGTCAAATCCCTTTTGAGCTGAGCCTTAGCACCATCAGGTCAGAACACCAGTGACCTACAGAGCAGCTATCAGACCTGTAAAGCTAAGTGTATGAGTTGTCCTTTCCTGGAGTTTATGATGACTGATTACTGTCAGTGGCCACTCAGTAAAGAACTGTAAATCCAGTGTCAAAATAGCAAAAACCCAAGTGATCCCACTACATCTCTGTATGCTCTGTCACTGTAGAGGTAGATATTTTTTAATCTCCTGCTGAATCTAGATAAGTCCTAAAGTTCCTAAAGATTCATAACTTATTAATGAAATTTCTGGTTTGTCCAGGTGCTGCTGCAGCACGAAGAATAAGATATATTGGCTTTTTAGCAGCTATGCAGAAATCTTGAATGAAGGCAGCTGTATGTAATTTCTGATCTTTGAATCACTTGAGGGTGAAGCTGTGAAGGTTTACATTTGGGAAGTGTGATTTCTCACCAGAATACTTGTAAGTAGGGCATCTTTTGGAACATGATATCCTCAAATATTTAACACATTCAGTCTTCACTTTGGGTGCTAAATTGTGGAGGTTGACATATAACTATAACTCCCCAATTTTTAAATATATGTTAATAGCCAAACTTAAGGCAAAATTATGTCTCACACAGTCAATGAGCTTGAGAACAGTTGTGTCAAAACCAAAACATTGGAATACTACAGGGATGAAATATATCCTGCTGAAATGCTTACTAGTGCTTTTGAAGCAGGGGCTACATAATATTATTTGCAAAAATGGTGACTCTTAATCTGAGTATTATAGATCATTCCTTCCTGTGATCCAGATTGGTTTTGGGTGTATCTCAGAAAATCCTGTGTCTGAGTTACAGTACATTTCTCTTGGACATTTCTGGAAGTGCAAAAGCAGTAGCTATTGAAGTATAACACTTCAAAGGACCCATAGTTTTCAAATTCTGGATTACGTGTTTTCTATATTTGAAAAGTCCCAGCCATTCAGTATGGATGTTTTAAAAAAAAATAATTCTGAAGTGTGTTTTCTTGCCAAACATCTGTTTAATGCAATGAAAGAAAGTTCAGAACTGTGAAAAGACAATTTATTGTCATTACACTTAATTAACACTTTAAATTATGGTTATTGTTTAAATAGTTAATAGTTGTTAAATACTATATTTACAGCAAATGTATAACAGAAGTACACTTAAATGCTTCTGTCTGAGTGTCTGAGTGGCCCACTGTCAGTCAGGAGTGAGTGTGTGTCAGTCATTGTGTTTGTTCACAATATGTTTGTCTGTAGGGAGTAACAGACACACAGAAGATGCCAACTGGCAAGGGCAAAGGCAGTGGTTAAAAATTTGGCCTAGGAAATGTAGGAATAGCAGGGGATCCTGTGAAATGGGAACACATAATATGTGCAGTCCTTTTCTTACATATCTACTTTTCATTTGTTGACTGGCTTGCTCTTCCAATGGAGAGAGCTCCTAGAGACATCTTAGTAGGATTAGAAAGAAACATAACACTAAAAAAGGAAGAAAAAATAAAGCATCTGCTGCAAAATGTTAGCTAGTGTTTGGTTCTGAAATTCTGTAAAGCAGCAGATTTACTTGTTTGCTTGTTTGAGCTGTTCTGGCTTGACCTTTTGCAAGGAGACTATGAAGCTCACATCTTAAATTTGGAGGAAAACATTAGCAAGATGAAGAAATGAAAATTTTGTCTTGAAGACCAAAGGGTGCCTCAGAAAGCTGAAACTGACAACACTTGAACATGCAGAAAAAATATAATGATGGCAATTTCTCTCTGAAAATGTGGGTAATGACATAATCTCAAACAGGACAACTTTAACAGTAATAGCTGAAATCTGGGTTTTGCTATTAGAGCTTCTAACTTGCAGAGACTGTGATAAATGAGCAGTATCTGATTTATGACTCTAGAAACGTCTCAAGCCTCTTTCTAATTGTTCTTGATAAAAATTTGATTGTGTGAGTCCAAGGGGAATGTTTGACTAGCCACAAAGACACTGAAGTCAGAGAACTTAAGATATCTGCTCTCAGGAAGCAGAAAGGCATTTCTGCGAAGCCCTTTCATTTTCTTATTTTAAACTGGTAAGGAATTATTCCCAGGTTTACTGAGCAGCATGAATAGTGCCTAATTTCACAGCTTCTATTACATGTAAAATAATTTGAATATTAATTAATTTTCACTCATATAGCCATATGAGTGAAATAAAAATAGGTTACTAAGAATATGAGAGTTCAGAGGAGGCTGAACTGAGTATCACAGAATACAGACTAATATGAACATCATATGCATAAACTGTATAATACCTATGACCATCAGTTAATTGGTATTTCTCATCCCAAATATTTTTTAATAGGAAAAGAAGATATTCCTGAGAAGTGTAATAGGAAAAATGTTACAAATTACACAAAACTATACAAATCTCCCTGGACACTCCACTCTTCTTCTTTCAATAGGTTTTGAAAAGTTATGAACAGGTTAATTCAAATTTAAGTAAAGATTCTTTCCATCCAAGGTACTTTTATCATCACAATAGGACTTTTGAGGGTGATAAGATTCACTTTTAATTACAATAGTAAAAACAAATAAAATATGGGCACTTCTTTTTTTAAGAGGTACAAACTGAAGTTAGGATCTACACATGCAGATTTGTAATTAATTATGTCACTCCTTCATAATTCCTCTTTTCCTTTTTATCCTTTCTTCTTTGTACTCATCCTCAAAAGACAACTTGAACTAAGTAAAAACTTTATTCAAGCCTACATCTGAAAATAAGTGTCTCCTTCTGTAGCTGTCGGGGCTTTTGGGGTTTTGGGCCCTGAACTGCCACAACATGCCTGGGTAAGATATCCCATAATGAAGACCCTTTCCTGGTGTCTCAGGCAGATTTCAGCCACTAGGTATGAGGACGCAAGCAAGGCCTGGAGCCCAGGCTTCCTCCACTTTCAGCTGTGCTTGCAAAGTACCTTGAGCCAGCAGAGGAAAGAAACCGAGAAAGCTGCATGGAGATTCCACAGACACTTTTTATTTCTTCTATGGAGGGGTCCCAGGCAGCAATCCAATGGACAGGTACTAATAGGGGATTTTGTAGGGTCAGGGTGTCTTAAAAATGGACCAATAATATAGGGGATTCTAAAATGGACCAACTACTAGGGATTTTAGATAAAAGGGGAACAATTACCTAGGGGATTAAAAATGGACCAGTAGTATCACAGAGAGATAAAGCAGGAGTTTGCAAAGGGGGGGAAATATTTCTAGTATTAGTCATTCTGAGTAAGAAATTTCTTATCTAAGNAAGACCCTTTCCTGGTGTCTCAGGCAGATTTCAGCCACTAGGTATGAGGACGCAAGCAAGGCCTGGAGCCCAGGCTTCCTCCACTTTCAGCTGTGCTTGCAAAGTACCTTGAGCCAGCAGAGGAAAGAAACCGAGAAAGCTGCATGGAGATTCCACAGACACTTTTTATTTCTTCTATGGAGGGGTCCCAGGCAGCAATCCAATGGACAGGGTACTAATGGGGGATTTTGTAGGGTCAGGGTGTCTTAAAAATGGACCAATAATATAGGGGATTCTAAAATGGACCAACTACTAGGGATTTTAGATAAAAGGGGAACAATTACCTAGGGGATTAAAAATGGACCAGTAGTATCACAGAGAGATAAAGCAGGAGTTTGCAAAGGGGGGGAAATATTTCTAGTATTAGTCATTCTGAGTAAGAAATTTCTTATCTAAGGGATAGCTTTCCAAGGAGGCCCTGTTAGGGTTTCTGCTCCTTCCACATCCTTCCTTTTTTCTTCAGAGTATTGTAATAATTTACACTTGGGCACTATATTTTGTCAAAATAAGGCCCAGTTCCCCTATCTATCTCCTTCTTACTCCAAACTAGCTTTGTAAAGGACTATAAGAGTTACTGGTTTTAGCTGAAGTTCAGAATCTGCTGATTCGAACTAGAACTAGATTTCCTAGTTGTCCATTTATTGTGTGGCACATGATCAAATACTATAACAGGAGCAGGGATGACCATTCACACAGACTCCATAAAATTTTGCATACATTTTAACATAAAAGATACAGAGAAATGCAGAAACATTTTATAGCAGCGGAAGAATTTGTACTAGTTTTTATTAAATTTTATTTTTGCATGATTACAGATCCTTCAGCTTAAGGGGAAAACCTTTTGTTACCACAAAATGAGCAGCCCTCCATGGCAAAAAAGGATTGCTGCATAGCCCAGCTGCCTGCCAAAGAGGATTAACTCACTGTGCACATTGGCAGATGCTCAAGGGTCTGAGTGAATTAAAAGCTGCTTGAAATGAGTCTTCCTGTGAACTCCTATGATTTAGCATTCCTGCTCTCTAGGGGTAAACCTTTCAGTGGACAATTGAGACTCAGAAATAGCAGGAATTTAGCCAAAGCTTTCATAAATAGGCTGGTACCATCATGAATGTTGGGTGGGGAAGAAACTTAAAAAAAGTACCTCTTGATGAACTGTGGCTTCTCAATGGATCACAGAGACAGGTATTTTCTTACTGATTTAGAGGGGAAAAATGTCAGGTGCAGTGGAAGAAAAATAAAAAGATAAAGCACTTAATTGGCAATTTAAACATTCTGTCAAGCAAAATTATTGACCAGAAAATATTTCCAACTGCTCCCATAAAATCTGAAATAGAAAAATAAAGATTTTTTCAGTATAATAACATAGGCAATTGTCCTGGTTTCGGCCAGGACAGAATTTTTTTTCTCTCATAGCAGCCACGAGAAAGTGAAGCCTGGAGCTATGTAAGCCTGTCAAGGTTGTTATTCTATACCATCTAGGTCACCACCAATGGCAAGAATAAGGGATTCCCACTTTTGCAAAGAAGGTGGGTGTGGCTTATGGTCTGGAAAAAGCCCATGGCAGCATAGAGGTACTGTCTGCCATTGTTTTCCATTTTCTTGAGCTTCATGAGCATTTTGCATGTAAGTCATCCTCTCTTCTGAACACTGTTGTTACCAGCATTGTTGCTGTTAGTGCTTGTTTTCTTATTTTATTGCTGTTTCTGGTAAATTGTTTTTATTTCAATCAATGATCTCTGCCTCCTGTGTCTCTTGCTGGAGTGGGGAGGGCAGTGGTTTGTAGTTTTCCTTTTAGTGGAATTGCTAAATTGAGGAGTACCATTTCTAAACCCTGACATAATGCAAGAAAATACCAGGGAAAATTTTAAAAATATGAGTAACTTTTAAAGGGAAGGATATGCAAATATTCTTGATAGAAAAAGAGGGTGTGGAAAGATAGAAAAGATAGAAAAGATTTGGTAGAATTAACTTCTAAATCTTACCTTTAGCATGTAATCAAGTAGATTTTAGCAAACTGCTTTCAAAATTGGGGGATACCTTTGTGACATGTAACTCTGGAAGGGATTTTCTACTGCAAACTCTTCTGCTTGTTTTTTGAACATATTTACCTTTGGTACCCATTTTATCCAGTGATGTAATTTCATATTCTGAATCTATATGGTAGAAAGAGAAATATTTTTTCACTCTGTTTTCTCTCCTTAGTAATTCTCAACAGTTTTTCCTTTATTTTTCTAGATACGAATCCTTCTCTATCCAGAATGCCTTTCAATGCATAGTCTTATCCAGAGCTTCTAGGACAGTGAAGTACATGTTATCAATAGGATAACCCTTATGAACTTGTTTATAGACCGTTTCAAAAATATTTCCATGTGTTCACACATTTCCAGTATATTGAATTTTTCTTGATTGGTGTAAGTTTTTCTCCTTTTATATGAGCTTAAGAGACAAAAAAAAAAAGGTCCTGGTTTTCTCCCAGTGCAGTTTGTTTCTGTTGTAAGACCCCTTTTGGATTGCAACCCAAAAGTTAAATAAATGAGATAATTTTTAAAACTACAGAGACTATATCAGGGCTTTAGATTGGAGGCCTTTTTACACGAAAAAATTAGAAAGCATTAGAAGAAGTGGAAGGGCAAAAGGAAGCCACAGTTTTCCTGACGTAACTCTCATTAATCTTTCATTGTGTTTGAAAAATACTGAGGGTAGCTGCTAAAGATCTAGGAGAAACCTAAATGTCATTCTTCCAAAACTTATGAGCCTTGTTATCTTCAGAAATATTTTTTCTAAGTGGCATGAATATTTTAAAATGATCTTCTATTAAAAGAGATGATAATATTACTGTTAGAATAGCATGCTCAGAAACATACTGGGTCAATCTTATTAACCAATATTGATCAACAGTAATATTTTGCAGCACTGCCACCCTTCTAAAGGAGGAATGATATTCTTTCTTTGATAAACAGAACTAATAGATCAGTTTTGAAAATTTTATTGATAGATATGTTATAAGTAAACTTATTATTTCCCTAAGGAGTGGGGAATTTGATGCAATAAACAATGGGCACACTGATCTATAACTACACTTGGTAATGTTCTTTTTCTCAACTCCTCTCAATGAATCGAAGTATGATTACCTGATTTTTATTTATAGAAATTATTTTATTTTGCCAAATTGAAAGTATGCTTAACTTACTGCCTCCAAAGTGAGGTGTATATGTAACATGTGGTTACATAGCACATGGTTAAAAGTTTATAGTGAATAATTGAATTAATTATTAGGTGAATTGTCTCTTCTTTATGAATTATCTAGCTGAAGAATTTGCAAAAAGTTCCAGTCACCTAGGAATTTGTAATTATCAGAGCTTGTATGGAATTTTCTATGAATCAAACAGTGTATCTGATTTAATCTTTATGCAATGTCTTGAGTTTTAATATGGGTGGGAGAGGCATCTTAGAGGTAATTTCTCTGCAGAGTAGAAAATTATTTGCAGCAACACAATGTAACAAATGAGACTACAATGGTAGGACAGAGATATGAATAAATGAGCAACAGCTGCAGCTCTCTCCAAACCCCAAACTGAGTCAAATTTAGCAATAGGCTTGTACTTGAAACCCTCTCTCTTTGGAGAACTTGGAACAATTGATCTTGCAGAGACATTCACAGAAAGAGAAATGGGGTACACAGGTTACTGAGCAGCACAGATTTGCTAGAAATATTCCTTTGGAGAACTGTATTAAAAGAAATAAAATGAAGGTTATTAACTAGCCTTTAATTAGATAGAAATTCTTCACTAACAATGTTTTATGCTGTTCTTTAACTTACCTTTAGCTTTCCCTATCTTTGTGTTTCATGTCCTCTCTTCCTTAAGATGTAAATTACCATATACCTTGTGATTTACGTTAGATGTGCTGATAGTTCACTCCTTCTAATGCACTTCTATGTTCATTGCTTTAAAAATGTGTGGCATTTTTTTCACTAGAAAATTTTAGTGATGGCTTAAAGTAAATCAGCTATTTGAGTGGAGCATTTGATATACATTCCTTTTTTGCATGTTTCATTGCAATATCCCATCTCCTTGATGCTTTCCATTCTGCATAGGTTTGGATATGTAATATGCATCATTTACATGTATTGATACTTTATTAATTAATTTCCTTTTAATTCCCAGATATCCTTCTGCAAACTGAGAGGAAAAACAGAGCCTGGAGCAGAATTCAAGAATTTTTTGAGGAAATCTTTAAGAATTAAAGTCTGAATAGTGCTACCATATTAAGTAGTTCTGCTGTTTGCTTAGTGTACTGTTTTTTCTTTTCATTTATAGTCTTTTTCCTTTATGAATTTTCTTATCCTACAGTTATAATACATAGTTACCAGTGAGATTTATTCAGACTCTATGTTATTTCCATTTCATAATATTTCATTAAACTTTATTTGTGTGTCATTAAACTCACACCCTCTCTGCTCCTGTAGTTATTCACACTATAGTTATCTTGTCATCATAAATCCTTTGTTAATAGGATTTTATTTCTGAACTAACAATAAAAAGTAATGGAAAAATGAAAATTTTGTAACAAATTATTGTAAAGTGCAGAAACTGAGCCAGCAGGCTGGAAAAAAGAGATAAGTATTTTTTTCACTTTCAGAGCAATATATTAACAATTTATGAGCTATCACTTCAAATAATCTAATTGGATTGGTGGAATCAGGACAATAAGTTTGAAATATTGTCTCTGAGGGGACATCTTCTGTGTTGGTTTTTTAAATTTTTAACTGTGTTTCAAACTTTGTCACTGTAATGGGGGGCTGTATGTGTGTGTTAAGTCAAAAAGAAATAGACTCAGCTACTTTTTAAATTTAATTAAAGATTTTTAAATGAATGTTACTACCATAAAAACAAAAATTAGAGCTTTTGGAATGTTCCTAATTCATATTGGGCTGCACTTATCTATCATAATTTTGACTTCATGCTTTTGCTTGATGAAAAGACTGCTTTTTGTTTCTCCCGGGGGAGACTTAAAACTGCTACATTACCATTGTATGTAATTAATATAAAAATTAATATTTAGAAAATTACAAGATTAGTCATAATCTTATATAAATTTATTTTTCCTAAAAAAATGTCAGATAAAATTGGAAAAGTATGGTGGTACTTTGTAATCCCTGGTGTTCCAACATGACATTGTTTTCAGCTGACCAGGCATTCAAGTAAGGAAAGTATTTTTCTATCTAATGATTTTTTTAACTTGCATCTTTGTTTTGTTCTTGCAAATAAGCTTTAAATGTATGCTATATATATACAAGTAATCTAATTTCTGGAGATGTTCTGGAGGAACATAGAACACTCATCAAAATTACATAGGTATCCCAGGAGACTCAGATATGAATGTGTTTGAATTCTGGTGTTTTTTCTTTCTAGTTTTTCATCTGTTCTGTAATATGGGAGAAAAATTAGAAAATGTTATGTATGTATAAATTTACATAATACATATACAGGCAAACAAACAAAATTAATAGTAGGAAAACATGGCATAACAGCCGATTTGAAATTTATATATAATTTAATTCAATTGGATATGCAGATTCTCACAGCAGCACTATCCAAAGTCCAGACATGCATCTTAAATAAATCCAGAAAGTGAATAGTCTCCACCAGTCTTTAAAGGCAAACTGCTAATGGTTAATGTTCTAATAATTATCTTTGTTCTATCGCCTTTTGCTGTGGGGTTTCAGTAAGGTCACATTTTCTGTTATATTTGTCATGGTTTAGTTCCACCCAGCAACCAAGTACCACACAGTGAGTCACTCACTTCTGCACCAGCAGGATGGGGGAGAGAACTGGAAGAGTAAAAGACTGGTGGGCTGAGATACAGTTTAATGAGAAAAGCAAAAACCATGCCCACAGCAGAACAAAGCAAGGAAATCTCTCACCACTTCCCATGCACAGGCAGGTGTTCAGCCATCCCCAAGAAAGCAGGGCTCCATCATGTGTAACAGTTATTTGGGAAGACCAGCACCACAACTCCAACTGTCCTTCCCTTCCTCCCCCTTCCCTGTACTTTAAATACTGAGCATGATATCAAGTGATTTGGAATATCCCTTTGTCCTGTTTAGGTCACCTTTCCTGGCTCCTCCGAGTTTTCAGTGCACCCCCAGCACCCTTGTCTGCTTGGCAGGATGAAAAGCAGGAAAGGCCTTGGCTCTCTGTAAGCCATGCCCAACATTATTTAAAACATCACTATATTATCAACCCTGGGTTTAGCACACATTCAAATCAGTCCCATACTAGCCACTAGTATGTAGCTAACTAACTAATTCTACTTCAGCCCAAACTGGCACAGACTGATAATGGTTTAATTGTGAGACACATAATTATTCTACAGTAAAATTATTAACTGTTTAATTGACCAATGCCTACATTTTCTGGGGTGAAAGGAGGACAACCTTAAAGCATTGTGAATACTAGAGTACCCAGTTCGGTGTTGTTGTCTTGTATAACTTTAATCTACTTGAGACGGTGCTTTACCCTGTCACTACCCAATCGGGAACCTGATGTACAAATGTTATATTTATGTACAAAATATTTTTATTTCCTTTTGGGCACTTGCATAACCAATGCAAATTAATATATAATACAAAAGGAAGCTCAAGACACATTGCAACTTAAGCCCCAGTTAAGCTTTGGTCGAGGGATGAATGGTATTTGTGGCATCTTACTTTACAGGGATGCATTTCAGCCATAAATTTGTTATTTTGGAAAATGACCTTTGGCAATTCTAAGATGAATACCCTTCTGATATTATTTTTGGAAAGACTTTATGCACTTATCAGTTTATCTCCTGGTTTCTAAGTGTTAAATCAAACTGCTTTTATAAAAAGCTTTTCTACCATGTTTGAATCAGTGATAATGACCAGGGTTAAAAATTGTGGAGAAAATACTCAGAAAATATAAAAACGTAGTCACAGAGCTACTTCCCAGTGGCATCTTTGCCTCCACATGGGCTCTTGGCCCATCACTTTCACATTATGTCAAGCATCATGTGAAGTCAGTAGGAGATAGGCTCAAAAGAAAGAAAAGGAGGTGACCTTTCAAGACATAAATGGGTATGTTGCTGTGGATATGGAGCTGTGTATGTCTTGCTATGGGATTTTCTGGGCTTTCATAGTGTAGAGTAAGAACAAGTTCATGTAAGAAAACTCTACTAAGTCTACTATGTAGTACTACATAATTGCATCTGTCTCTGGAAATCCTTGAACTTCAAATTCTTTTGGAAGAATTTCTGGTGTTGGTAAGCACTGTGTTTGAAAATCCCTGAAATCCACTGTGAAGAAATTACTTGAGACTGGAGAAAGTTTAGTTGTACCCTGAGCAGTCCACTGTAAGTACCTGTGGTCTTCTGCTAACTGTATTTTCTGTCAGTGTGAACCACTCCAAGGGTCTTCAATAGTCATTAGCAAAGCAACATACTCAGGGATGTGTGTGTGTGTTAGAAATTTCCCGCTTCTGATTTTGCAAATGATTTTCTTGTGTGGTTTCAGGAAATTAAAATGGCTCTTTGTTTTCATTTGTTGTTCTGAGTTTATATACTTTTGCCTCTTTCCATAGTTAGGAAATTAAGTAGGAACATGATGTAGGAAGATGGAGAGTTTTCTGATGATGACTTGGGGTGGCTAATGGACTTCCATTTCTCAGATTGGAAGATGGTTCTGTTGATCTTACGAGTGCTATTGACAAAGGCAGTAGAAAAGGTAGGAATCTTTAAAGTGTCACTAGAAAAATTTCAGCTCAGTCCTTTCCTTGTCTCTCTACACATGGCTACCACACTACTTCTTTCTCCGTTCAAGAATTATTGTTTGTTCCCCTAATTTTGGGATCTTGAATTTTGGCATGATACTTTGGCTGTCTGAGGTTCCACACATAAGCAACAGGGCCAGTGGTGCATTAAGTGAATTATACTAGACATGCATATATCTTACATCTTATCTACATGTATATAACTTATTTTACTGGTAACTGTATGTGAACCCCTCAAGTAATGTATCGGTTCCACATGCCTTTGTCAGGCACTAAAAAAGGATATGTTAATTCAAAAGCCCAAACAAGAGGCTTAGAACAGCACACATGGGAAGAAGATGCCAGTAACTCCTTTTACAGAGGTAAATATAAAACTTGGGTGCTTCTGAAATGTCCTTAGGTCTCTGAAGTGAAGACTGTAGCATCAAAATTCTGTAAATCTGAGGCATCATGGCTGATTAAAAAACCCAACAATGATAATGTTTTAAAAGAAATCTTGAATACCTACAGCAGAAAGCCAAGAAACCTGTATGTAAATTCAGACTCCCTATCTGCAGCTACAGAAATGGAGATGGATCTTAGTGAGGCTGTTAGAATGTCATGGATTTAGAGATTTCAAAGGATCTGATGCACCTTAAGCAATGGATTGCTCAGTTTAAGTGCAAAATAAATTCCCTATATACAAGCAGCACTAAGGAATGAAATTAAATGCATGTGAGAAACTGGAATTGAGGTTTGCTACTATGCATGTATTGGTATGGTGTTCTAGGCAATAAAACATCCCAGTTTGCCACAATGTCAGCATTTTATTTCTGTTAGAAGTAGTGCAAAATGAAGTAATAGGCACCAGAGAGAAGAGACAATGCTTATTTCTTCAAGTTGTTTACTTTTCATCTTATTTGAAGACTGACTCCTTTCTAAAGAGGTAGTGGTAGCTTTATACATACAGGATAGGTTTTTTTGTGTCTAGCATGGTGTACTTTAGGCAATAATTTGCAAGTAATTCTTCTTTAGCTTTGTAGGTCAAAACAATTACAAGGTCCTGGGCTTTTAGCTGTAGACATTTCATCACTTTGCAATAACCATTGGAGACAATATGTTTGGTCTTTCTCAATAGTAGGACCAGAAGTCTTCCCAGAGGATAAAAAAGAGAGTTTTGTCATACAGTACTCTTTTGCATGGTTTCTGAGCATCCTGAATTTTTTCTGCTGTTCAAATGACACGCTCAACAGCAAGTTGTCAGTGCGGGTGTGTCTTTCAGCAAAGATTTTATTATTACTTTTAAATCACTATATAGTGTGTCACCATTTTCTTCAGGTGTCACAACAGAAAATTAGGCAGCCAGCTATCAAAAAGCAGAGAATGCTGAAATGGGGTTTTCTGAGTTACATTATAATTCAGTTTATAAGAATGGACTATTCCATAAAGATCTATTTTCTTCCCATAGCTGGAGATGGAGGTAAAGATGAACTTCTGCCTCATTTATATTCCAAGTAATGCCAGCAGCTCTACTTTTATTTCTACTCTGAACATTAGATAGACAGCTCAGAGTGGTGATGACTATCAGATCAACACATCTATACATCCTGGGAATGTATCTATACCTGTAAATCATCTCAGGATTTTTCTAAATGTTGGCACACCGCAAAATGCAGAAGAGCAACTGTATAAAGTTAAAGATCTGACACAGCACATTACATGAATGCCTTCTGGACCTAAATTTCAGAAGCATACGCTTGCCTCTACTTTGTCATACCCAATTGCAATCCTGATTATCCAGTGGGTTCCACCTGACACGTTTGTTGCCCCAGAATGGAGCTGTAGTATTATCTGGTTCGTGCATCCAAAGGGAATTTTGCTCAGCTGTTCAGTTGATATCTCACAGAAGAAATTTTCCATGCATCAAGGAACACGAAACACTCTGAGTTAGAAGATTACATGGAACCTTCATTTAGCAGAAGGGCAATTTACATCCTTTTGTAATATTTCTGCTTTTGTGCAGCCAAAAGGGAGCATTTCTGCAGATTACAACAGTAGATCTGTGTGCAAACATATATACACGTGAATTCATATGCACAATTCCATAAAGGAGAGTGCATCTCTTTCCTGAAGGGATGATTACCACTATGGAGACAATGCACTCTGCCACCTGCAACAATCATCTGCCACTAAGTGAAGACACATGAAGAGTTCTGCAACTAAAACTACTTCAAAAATTGTTATTTGTTTTTCTCCAGAATGAACTGGAACGAGTTGAAAAAGCATTAAAAATTCAGATCCTGGATATTCAAGTGCTATTCAAAAAACGCACTGACTCCTGTGTAATTTACTTTAGCACTGCAGCCAAAATTATTCTCATTCTCTGGGAGTATTTCAGTACTGCATGAATGTTGATAAAATATTCTCATCATAAGAGTAAATAGAAGCATGAACATGTGACACCTGAAAATTTACCCTGAAAGAAAAGCACAGAAGCTATTGTAAAAAATATCATATATTGTGGTAGTCCTTTAATGAAACATAATGCAGTGATGTGGAGCACAAAAATGACATGACATATTTAGAGAAATTTAGAGAGAGACAGATTTCCACACTTAATAACACAAAAATGTGTAAGAAGGAATGAAGCTTTGGCAGGAGGGGTTTCTGGAAATTATTCTGAAAATTTAAAAGGGAAGCAGCATGCCTCTCCCCTTTTGTCCTGGGGCTTCATTTTTTATACATTTCAGTGCGAGTCATATTTTTCATTCACACTTTAAGCACAATGAAAGCACCTGTCTCAATAAGACGTTATCTCCTAACTGGATTTTGTCATCTATGAAGTTTAGAGTTTAACTTTTTTTTTAATTTTAATTTTTTTTCTTTTTTTTTAGCATGAGTGCTTGTGTTCTAATGTTAAAATATCTGTGCAGCACTTGGAAATTGGAAGGTCGTTTTGGTTGGCAGTATCAACTGCCTTACACATAAACGTTTTCTTGCAATTTTACCTCAGTATAAAAGCGGCTAATGGAAATCCTCATTGCTTTAGTATTTTGCTAATATTTTCATTGTCTGGATACAAATATGCCTGCAGAGCATTAAGTGGCATCTTTTATTACTCTGGAGTCATATTTGCAAGGCTTTGAAAATATTTGGTGTTGTCCTTCCTGGTGGAAGGCATCCATTGTTTCGTAGCAATTTCTCTCTCTCTGTGGATCTCCACCTGTGTTCAATGGCAGGTTTGCATTCACCCCGGTCACCACCATACACAGCAGCTGGGCACTGGCAAGCTCCCATGTCTCCATCCCCTTCGAGGTAGGCTGGTGCTTTTTCCAGCCTGATTTGCTCTTGTGATGCTCCCAGCATCCTTTGGGTTTTATGATCTGATCCAAATGTGAGGGATATGAGGGTGAGGAAAATGGGGAGAACTACTTCAAATGCCTTGGCTATAAAAATATTGGGGCACTCACCATAAACCTTGGATTTGCACCTGTGCAAAAAAGCCATGACATGTGGCTTTTTTCCTGTTTTATTTGGTATATAAAGATATATTTTCACACTTCTTGCTCCAGAGGATATCTCTTTTCCTTGTTTCTTTTCAATTTCTGGGGCTATGAACAAGGAACCAAGTAGTTTGATTGCTGCCTGCTGCAGTCAGTGGAGTGTGCCAATCCTCACAGCGTTTTTAAGTAGTGAAGAAGTTCTGTTAGCTTTCTAACGTCTATCCCTGGAGGAGATATTTCACTAATCTAATATTAAATTAGATCTTGCATTTCAGCTACTACATACTCAAAGTTAATTTTGGAAAATAATTCAATTACAGTGCTGTGTTACACATGAGCAATAGGTAATGCATTATGAATATTATATGAATTCTATCTACATGAAAAAATCTCAACTGTTTAATTGTAGAATTTGTTTACCAAATATTTGAAGTAGATCTACTTAAAAAGAAAAAGAGGCAAGACAACAAAATTATTTAATTAAACAGAAAGAACAGAGACAATGAAGCAGTAGCTAGTTCTGAAGCAAAGCAAGTGGAAAATTAGCCACGCCACCACTAACCTGTGGCATTTTCATGTAAATGAAATAGAAAAGGAATTAAATATACAGAAAATAAAAAAGAAATTTAAGGATCTCTTTTTTAAGTTCAATATTTCAGGGTGAACAGGCGGAGTTCATACTAGAGACCAGTGGAGGATTACTCATTGGTAAAGAATGAGAAAATATTCGTACCCCTGGAGTTGCCAAACCATGCTACCTTCTAATGCAACTCAGTGCACTGTTGTTTGATTTTAAAACCTCCCACTGAAGTACTCAGTGGTTTTTTTCCCCCCAGCTTTATTAATTTCTGCCTGTTTCCTTCCTCTGCCTCTTATTTTTCAACAGTCACTTTTGCTGCTGTTTTCTTTGGTTTTGTATTTTCATCTTGCTGTGTGCTGTTTGACATCATTAAAAATCTGTTAAGGCATGAGGTCTGCACAGCAGACTCTAAGCAGTTTAGAGTTGCTTTTTATGGTGCTGAATGTCTCCAGATGTGTTTTTACAGCACTTGAGTTCAGCTAACACAACCAGACAGGCTGTCTGGGAGAGATACCATGATATCAAAACACGAGAGAACAAAATTTTCCTGTTACAGGCCCTGGACTTTGAAGTAGCATCAACAACCAGATCAACTGAGAGACCCCAAGGTGGAAGTTATGTTCTGCTTTGTGATTTTTTTAGTGTTTTGTGGTGGGGAGAGTTAACATGGCTGTATGAGACAACCTATTTAAGAGACATTTATTGAATTCAGCTTCTTGAGTGAGTAAGAGACCACTGTCCGTCACCAGTTGGTTTGTTTTTCAGTATTTTGTTTCTGGGAAATTTTGCACAAAGCTACAGAAAAAAGGCTGTTTTTAGGACTCTGATGCACCACAATGTTACACTGACATAAACAATGATAATTACACAGTCAGAACAGATTGTTTCACTGGTGATACTTTCAGCAAACCACTAGCTACCTTGTCATAGCACAGAAAGTTAATAGCAGCATTGTTTTCTTTTCACCCTTCATTGTGCTCTCAAAAAAAGTCTTCACATTTCATTTTTCAGTTAAATGTAATTATTTGAAACTTGGATATGCAATACAAAAACCTAAATAACAATTAGTAACAATTCTGTTATAACTTTGGTAATGCTTTTGGTAACGCTTCTGGAAGCATAGATGTGACTTTGGATTTCAAGAATGACTTGGAAATATGTATTAGGACTCCTTCTCTCTAAAAATTTGCAAAAATTTTTCATTCTATCTACCTATCTACCTATCTACCTGGCCTTGGGAATGTAGGATTGATAGAGGTGAAAAGTTCCCAGCTGTAATCCACTGCTGTGTATACAGAGGCAGATAAATCAGAGAAAAAGATAAGGCAGCAGGTGCTGAAATACACTTTTTCTCAGTTATTTCTCAGTGTATGTTAAGACAATTAGTTTTTTATCCATTTGGTTGGGATTATCTATTTAATCTGTCTAGAAGTAATGAAATTAGAAATTATGTATTAATAGTTTGTAAACAGTCTGTAAACATCTACACAAGCAATTGTGCTGTGCTTTTATACCAGATTGGAAAAAGCCTTTTCTTGTGGTTCTGTTGACACTGGGCTTTTGAACAATGAGATTACATTCAATGAGAGCACATAGAATGAAACACAGGCTCTTAAACAAGGTTTGTCAAGAATATGGCATTACATCCATTACCTTGATTGGAACAATGAATTAAAATGAATGTTGCTTTTAAAATAGATAACACAAGTTCTTAATGTCCTAAGAGGGGGGGAAAAAATGGAAAATTCTGTTTATCTGAGAAAGTAGTTCCATCTACCAAGATATTTCACAATATAAAAAGGCAAAAGGGCACCTGGCTGAAGTGTGTTTTTGAGCATTCATGATGGAAAATTTATGGCATCGACTGCTGCAAAAACACTGAAATCCTCGCCCACAGGCTGTCGTAATTGCATTTACTTTGCTACCTCTTAAAGCTTTTCTTAAAAGTGATCTTTATGGCTTATTTACATTTCCTGTTGACTTCAGAAGCCATAAGTTCACTGTAACTTTTGTAATGTGATATTCTTGAGGAGATTATATAGCTTGAGGTCTGAACCCAAGATTCAGTTTCTAAAACAACCAGTCAAAAAAATAAAATGCAGTTTTCAGTAACTCGGTAGCAGAATCATTACTTCAGTGTAGTAACCTACAGTGTAGTAACCTATTGTTGCCTGAGGGAGGCAAAAAATTGCTATTAACATTTTATGCAATTTCTGCCTACAGATACTTCTTATTACTTTTTGTCACTGATAGCACTATTTCCATCCTTTTCGTCACTCTTGCCCCTGTTTTCCTCAGGTAGAAGCAAAGCTCAAAAGCACATCTGGAGTACATGCCTATGATTTCTTCTACACATTTCTCTTTTTCTACATATTCTGATATTTTTCTACATATTCTTTTTCAATATTCTGACTGCTGTATCTTGAAAGAGAATGAAAAGATATGAATTTTTGCTTTTGTAAAATTAATTTAGATCAAGCTGAGATGCCTTTGCACCGCATGTTGCTCTGCAGAGAAGTGAAGTAGCTGTGTGAGATAATATTTTGTAAAATTAAACTCTGTTTTCAATGAAGACTACCACTGACTTGAGGTCTCTAGAAGACTGTTTGAATCTTTGCTCATTTGTTGTTTTCTGATGATTTAAGTAAAACTAGTTTTACAAGCTGTATGCGGGCTTTTATTTTTTTAATTTTTCATACAAGTAGTTTCTCTCCCCCCTTCCCTTAGAAGGGGAAATTTCCATGGAGAGGTGGACCAAATACTTTCTAAATCCACTCAGAGCCATTTGTGAGAGAGCATAGGCTTTTCACTGGACAGAGTGTAGAGCTGCCCACAGTGGTGCTGAACTCTTGGTCCAAAAGCAGCACAGACCCATAAGTCATGCTGCTGACAGATGTGTTTGGAAGCTGACCTGGAGATGTGCCGCAGGCTGAATTCCTGAATGTGATTCAAGAGCACCAAAGAAACCAGACACCAGCATGGTTTACTTGGGTAAGTGCAGGAGTGTGGGCTTTCAAAATTGTGCCAGATTTTAATGAAGACTGTGTTTCCACATATAGGTATTTATGAATTGCTGCCTATTACAATGAAAGGGCCAGAATGATTGTCTGTCATAGGAATCTATCTTGATTAGTTCTTATATACAATGAGTAATATCATATAATTCAATTGGACACATGTAATTAAAAAAGGGAAACTGACCTATAATAGTTTATAGAAATGTAGGGAGATCTAAACCTAGATCTGCTGTAGGCCTAATGTGATTATTTGATTATGAAAATAGACAAAATAATAAAGGCAAGGATAACTGTAAATCTATTATTCTTTCTAAGCCAGAAGCAGATAGTTAATCAGTTTCCAGAAATTAGGAATACCATCCCTGCATTGCAGGCTACCCACCTGGTATTCTTAGTCTCTGATATAGCCTGCTGGTTTGCATAATTACTATTAATGAAGAAGTCCCTGGTGCAATGAGTAGCTTTATGAATGGTTCAGTCTGGAAATTATAAAACTTTTTTGGCTAGTGATCTGCCTCAGAGCTAGAAGACAGATGCACGTTAATCTGATTTGTGCCTAAAAAGGTACAGTAACAAAAAAATAGTCACTACTGCTTGAATTAGCTTTTCAGACAAGGCCAAGTCCCATGGCAGAGCTCTTTGACAAGGAGTATTGAGACAAAGTTTTATTGGTGTCCAAACATGATAAATATGTAATTCTTGTTTTGTGATTTGCAAATAAGAAGAAGCACAACTTTCCCAAGACTCTCTGGCAAAAAGCTCAGTTTTGGTCAATATCTTCAGGCTATGATATATGCATTTGTGGGGACTAAGAGAAGGAACTTGAGATATTAATTGTGACTGGATTGGCTTAATTTAATTCAAAACAGCCAATACAATGCAACAGCCAATACAAACTACTCAAATTGAATGATTCTGTTTTCTGAACTTTTTTTGTTCAATTATTTTGTGATGTGCATGAAAATAATGAATATTGCCTCTTTTAAAAAAGACACAATGAAACAACAATTTGTTCTCTTCACAAACAGACTGCTTTCATTCCAGGAGTTTTAACGATTATGACACTCCTCTCAAGAAATGGTGCTTAGCAGTCCATTGAATATTCTAACTGCTTTGGTATAGGAGATATTTTGTCACCATGTAGGCAGTGCCCTGAGTGGGAAAAGACAACTTTCTATTTTACTTCCACCTTCTAAATTGAAGCAGTTTGGAATGGNGTCTAAGACTAAGCTGCAGCCATGACAGCTAAAGCTCCAAATTTGGAAGAAGTGTTGCTGAACATAGGAAAAGAAATATGGGTGGCTAAAAAAATGTTCATTACAGTCACTGCCTGAACCATAGTTCATCAAGTACCTTTTTAAATTTGAGTCAGTCCCACAGTCTAACACAACTATGAGCAGGGTTATAGCTTTCATTCTTGGCCTTAATTACAGCAATAAATTATTTGGTCTAGGAGGTTCAAGAAGCATTTAAGGGTATATACTCTTGTTATTTCAAACCAATCTGTTTTAATGACTTGCCAAGGCTAAAAAGAAGTAGGCTTGTTTTTTTGCCACCAATGATTATACGTAGATCTGAGTGCTAACATCAGGCAGAAGTGAGAAAAGAGAAAAAATATCCTACAGTGAAAGATAAGTAAAATCTTCCTTCCACTGTGACCTTTCCTTTACCCTTTTTCAAGATCTTTGAATGAACAATACGTGTTGTATTTTTTGCAGTAACCTGATGCTGAGCAGGATATGTTTGTTAGACAAGCAGATTTGTAAGCTCCAAGTCTGTGTGTGTAATTCAGAGACTTTTATATTTGGGTTGATACAGACTGTGAAGACTGTGAAAGTTTGGGTGGAATCACATTTGTGATGGATGTGGAAGGATCAGGAGTATGTACTCTGTTCTATTGCATGGAGCTTCTATTTTGCACCTTGATTTCCTTGTATGAAATTTAGTTGAAACGATATTTAAACTATATGTTCTAGTTTTAAACTAAATGTTCTGCGTATATAAAATATATCATGAGCTAAGTTAAAAACTAGTGTGTGGCTCTACTGGACTTAGAATATGTCCCTCTTGATTATTCCATCACTATTTTTCAAACATTTAATCTTGGTTTTGTGAATAATGCCACCATTTTCTCCCACACTAGAAAGTACTTGGGATATGTCATCCTCATGCAAGTATAATCTGAACTGAATTTAGCAGTAGGTTTTTGAGGCAAAAGGCCCACAACTTGTGGTTGGATTTGTAGACAACTTCCAATGATCTCATCTGAGTTATTCTTGTATATGATTCTACGGGAATCCAACAATAACTCACAAGATAGAAGGTCAAAATATGTTTTTTTCACACATAAGCCCCTGTGTGAGCTTTGATTTCAGCTGATGGGGGAGCATGAATGCATTTGATACGAGTCCTGATGCTTCACAGAAATTACTTGGAAAATTACAAGAGTTTTCACTTCTGCCTGTTCCCTTCCTCTGCTTCTTATTTTTCAACAGTCTTTTACTGCTGTTTTAATTTGCTTTGTATTTTCATCTTGCTGTGTGCCGTTTGTCATCATTAAAGATGATGTCCATCTTTAAAGATGACTTTCTCCAGAAGTCCAATGTAAAAGTCTTATTATGTTCCTCCTGATTTCACTAAATATTGAACTCTATGATTTCATGATCACTGTGCCCCAAGCGGCCTCCAACCACCACATCTCCCACCAGCNACCACTGTCCCCCAAGCGGCCTCCACCCACCACATCCCCCACCAGCCCATCTCTATTTGCAAACAACAGATCTAATGCATCTGAGGTCTGGTGAGCTCACTCACCAGCTGCAACAAAAAAGTTGTCCTCCACACACTCTAAGAACTTCCTGGACTGTCTTTTTTCTGCTGCATTATGTTCCCAGCAGATGTTCCCAGCAGGTGTTGAAGTCACCTACAAGAACAAGGGTGGGTGATCCTGAAACATTCTCCAGCTGCTTATAGAGTAAGTTGTCCACCTCTTCTTCCATGTTGGATGGATGATAACAGACTCCCAGTAGGATGTCAGCCTTGTTGGCCTTCCC